>CM028130.1:1657222500-1657442500 GCA_016271365.2 Neoceratodus forsteri | reverse complement strand
TGCCGGCAGATGCGCTGCACATCTTGGCTGAATATTAAGATGTGCCGCATATGCATGGGACACCCCTGGAGATGTGCCGCATACATTTTAGATGCACCTCTGCACCTCTCCAGGGTTTGAATATAGTCCTGAGCATTTCTGAGATGCGCTGGTGCAACTCAGTTGCACCAGGCGATCTCCTTTGAATGTCTTGGCCATAGTAGCTATGTCACGATCACTCTGGAACTCATTTAGAATGTTCGGCCTCCGTAGCAGAACTAACTCGTATTCAAATGCAAATAACTTTAAAACGAAAAAGATAGCATGGTACTGTGAGCAAGATAGTTCAGCACAAAAGTATCTACAAAATCAGTGGTTTCATTTATAGATACCGCTTTTAAGGTTTTTAATTGGCAAAAAACAGCAGAAAATCTAATTTTGTTCACTTTTTCGACAAACAAATGCAAATAACTTTAAAATGAAAACGGTAGTATAGTACTGTGAGCATGACATTTGCTCAACACAATTTTATACAAAATGAGTGTTTTTTCATTTAATAGCAACCACTACACTAGGTGGATATACACTAGGAAAGTTAACAAAGTCCCAGAAATAAAAACAAAAACGGTCAAAAGCAAATGTCCCTGCACTAACAAAGCATCCCTTATTGCTTAAATGAAATATACAATGGTAGAGCTGTCAGATAAATCATTTATCTCACACTTTTGCTGTTTGACTTGACATCTCACTCATGCCTTACGCCACTCATGAGGTTACCTAAAGTCAAACCGCACTTGTGTAGATAAATCATTTATCTGAAAGCTCACCATTATATATCCCTTATTTTTTATCTGCAGGGTTTGGCCACTATGACCTCAAGTGGCAGAGCCACAAGTAAGGTATGTGAGATAAACCCGCAGATGAAAATAAATGTGATATTTTTAGCCAGCCCATGGCATATGCCATTTTATACAATTACAGTACTCGTCTGGCAAGATCAGTTCTTTCAATGATGATTTTACTCTGGTTTCTATTTGATTTCACTGGTCTGTTTTGAACTGCATCAGATTCCATTGTGATGTCATCTGGCATAGTTCAAGCTGTTCGACTATTGGTTAAGTGCTCCTTTGTGCCCAGCATAATGTGGAAATAAATGCTGGTGACCCACCTACAATTGAAATGAATGATTAATTTCCACTTCAGGCCTGTCGCACATAAAAAATAAATGCGTTATTAACAAACGGTTATTCGCACAGTCATTG
The DNA here is from genome assembly GCA_016271365.2 of Neoceratodus forsteri. Taxonomy (NCBI): domain Eukaryota; kingdom Metazoa; phylum Chordata; order Ceratodontiformes; family Ceratodontidae; genus Neoceratodus; species Neoceratodus forsteri. Next base: position 1,657,441,259 of record CM028130.1, on the reverse strand, counting down.
TATAAATATAATGGGCTCAGTTTTTTATGGATATATAGGTGGATGCAGGGCTTGTGTCGAGCCCTTTGTTTGGCGCAGCTGCGCCAAACCCCTTTGGTGTAACTTCACCTGATTTTAGTACATTGGGCGCAGTTACGGCACTTTACACTCTTTATGTTGGCTTGCGCCAAATATTTGGAGCAAGTCCTGTTTTGAAAAAAAAAAAGTTTGCAGCATGCCTCAAGTTACATAAGGAGGAGCTGGTCTAACTTGCGGTATTTGGCATGGGAGTAAAATCCCAGTCAGCGATGGAGAATGCTGTAGCCTCCGTCCAAGCTGTATGATCAGCGCACGGACTCGCAGCATACTCTGGCTTTTGAATATCGAGCCTGATCTCTTCAATGAGGCCGTGTCATGTTCTGTTTATACAACATGTTGTTTTTTTTTGTTTTGTTTGGGGGTTATATAGTGGCTAACAACAACCTGTCCCAAAGAAAAAAAAAAAAAGAACATTCTTTGTTTCTGCAGTGTTTCTTGCAAGTACATACTGCAGTGTTTTTTTTTTTTTTGTTTTTCAGGTACATAGTAGCCTCCTATTAGCCCCACAGTGTAGCCCTGATAGTCCTTTCTTTTCATAGCCCCACAGAAGCATGCTAAGATAAGTGCTAAAAGTGGAACATCTGCCATGTGATGAACGCCTCGGCAGAGAACAGCATCAGTTGTTTAAGCAGAAATGGCATCTCAGTTTATTTCTTACAGGGTGCTCTTACCTTTGTGCATTTCTTAGAACAGGCCTCTCACGACCTCCTCCCAGTGCAGCTTTGGTTTCTCATGGTATTTTTTGTTGTTTATTTTCAGCACTGCTGCTGGTCTCCTAGCATTGTCCACGCTGCCCTATCACACTGTAAACTCTGCTAAGCCGCAGGGTTGTGAGGTGGCGATGGGCTGAAGAGAGCATGAACGCATTTGGTGATGCATGTTTCAGAGCCAGGTGGGGATGATGATGATTTTATTTATAGAGCACAATCTCTAAAGTCAAAGCACTGTACAATTCATAAAAATAGTTAAAAATCAAAACATAGGTATCAAAAACAGTTAAAATCCATCTGTAAAAAATACAGAAACAAGCTGGTGCATATTTCATGACTAGTCACCGAATGCCTGGCAGAATAAAAATGTTTTTAAAGCTCCCCACAGTCTGGCACTTTCGAATCTGATGAGGCAGAGAATTCCGCAGGCTGCAAACATAAAAGAACGCGAACCAGAAGTTTTCAACTGTACCCTGGGAATCTCTAACAACCCCTCCTCAGTTGAGCGGAGTGAACGTGCAGAGCAGTATGGAATCAGGAGCTCTTGCAGGTAGCCCGGGCCCTGTCCATGTAGGGCTTTAAAGGTCAGAAGTCCGACCTGAAGGTGATCCGCCACTGAACATGCAGCCAGTGCAGTTCTCGCAGCGCAGGCATGATGTGGCTCGAACGAGGAGCCCCCGTCAACAGCTGTGCCGCAGCGTTCTGCATCAGGTGCAAGTGGCGGATATCAACCCCCGGAAGCCCTAGGTAGAGGGAGTTGTATGAACAAAATAATGTGGTCTTTTCAAATAAATACTAAAGAATTAAGTGAATACATTAACAAAAAACACACACACAAGAAAATGACAGGATAGTGGCTAGAATCTTCAAACACTGCAACAACCCACTTAAACACCAGATAAGTGTGTCAGACCAACGGCAGCTCTGAGAGCTGCGCTGCAGCAGAGTTCAGCTGAAGCCTTTTACTTTCAGCTTGTGTAGGCTCATTCTTGTATCTTTGATATGTAGGAACAAAGATACGAGAATAACATTCAGGCCAGGACAATGAAAGCTCATAATATCTTTCACAATAGCCCAAGATATCTTTTTTCATCTGCTGTGTATTTATTTATTTATTTATTTGAAATTTTCATGACTGTAGGCCCACTGAGACAACAGTCCTTTTCACGGGAGGTTCGAATTTGTTACGCTTTTTTTTTTGTTTTTGTTTTTTATAACCATTTATTGAGATAAAGATCAAATAAATACAGTCATCAGCAAGAAAGAACCATGGGTATAAGCAAACAAACAAACAAAAAAAAAAACATAAGCACAAAAATACAGCAGTAGGAAACATATTCTCTTATCTGCTTTTTGTGAGCCTGAGCCCTATATCTGAAATTTGTATATCAGATATCACAGGCGGGTCTGCAAAACCAGGTCAAGATACTTTTATATCTTAAAGCAGCCTTCATGAAGGGATCCCATATGACATGGAAGTAATCCATTCTTTCCAATGCAGAAACTTAGTCTTCACGTCCTGGCTGTGCCCGTGATGCACCTTTTTAACCTCTCCCTTTCGCTGGGCCATATTTCTCCCATATGGAAAACGGTTCATGTAATCTTCATTTTTAAATCTGGAGACCCCAGTGACCTGAATAATTATAGACCAGTCTCCCTACTTCCCACTGTTGTAGAAAATAGTGAGTGTGCAGCTCAGGAACTACCTTGAAAGTGGGAACCTGCTCCATCCTCATCAGTCAGGATTTAGGCCTCATCACAGTACTATTTCAGCCTTTGCAAAGGTCACCAACGACTGGCAGTGTCCCTTGGATTCAAAGAACTTCATTTGCACAGTATTTCTAGACTTAAGCTAGGCATTTGTACGATTGACCACAAGCTGCCCCTTGTCTCCCTCAGAAACATCGGCTGCAACCCCCCCCCCATCGCTAAGGTGGTTCTTGAACTGTCTAACAGGGCGACAGCAGCAGGTCAAGGCTGAAGGGGAATTTTCATCCCTGAAACCTCTACTGAGGGGCATACTACAAGGCTTTATATGGGGTCCATTGCTTTTTGCAATTTACATTAACAATATTGACGCTAACATCAAATCTGCTAACATCCACCTATTTGTCGATGACACAGTACTTTATATTGGAAGACCCTCTCTGGAAGCAGCTTGTAGGGATCTACAGTGGGAATTTATTCTTCTACAACTTCAACTACTGCACCAGAAAGCACTTCTGAATGCCAAAGAAACAACGGCAATGCTTTTTTTCCCTTTGCATGCGCCAGTGACCCCACAACTTCAGGTAATATTCCCCAGACCCACACTGTTCTTGGCAATCGCTGGAATATGTTACTAAATTCAAATACCTGGGGTGGATAGACCAGAAGCTTTCCTTTGCGATTACATTGAGACTTCAACATGCCGGATACAGATTGGTCAATACCAGCAGGAACATCTGCCAGAACTAGACACGTGGTGGATTCCCTGCAGGAGAGGGCCTCAAACAACTGGTACAACAATCCACAAGAGACAGAGCTATCCTAGATCTAGTACTGACTAACAGGAAGGGATCACACATCTCCAGGTAGAAGGTCACCTGGGGCCAGTGACCATCACATGGTATGGTTCAATTCTCTACTACATCTAAATCATCCCATTCCAAGGCAAAATATGGGACTTCAGAGAGCTGACTTTGATAAGATAGCCAACAGAGTTAAGCTAGCCCTGGCAAAAAGAAACACAGGTACAGGCAAAGTGGGCAAGCATTAAGGATGCAATACTTGAAGCAACATCCCATTGTGTTAGACAGAAAAGGAAGTGCAAAGAAGAAGGAAACCACTTTGGTTCTCAAATACAGTAGCAGAAAAGGTCAGAGCCAAAAGGCTGACTTTCAGGAAATATAAAGGAACACAGCAGGATGAAGATAGGGAGGCATACCAAACTGCCCTAAGGGAAGCAGGGAAGGGCAGTAAGGCAGGCAAAGTCCCAAACTGAGGAAACACTAGCACAAACAGTAAAAGAAAGTGATAAGACTTTCTATAGATACATTAGTGAAAGGAGAAAGTCCAAAGGAGGTATCGCTAAACTCAAAGGAAAAAAGGGTGTGTGTGAGGAGGAGGAGGACCCTGTAAAGGCATCTATCCTAAATAGATACTTTTGCTTAGTATTTACTGAAGAGAAGGTAGGGCAGGGCCCACAGCTGAGCACCATGGACACAGGGGGAGGGAGGTGAGCACTATACTCTTTACAAAAGAAAGGGTCCTACAAGATCTCGCTGGGCTCAGAATGGACAAGGCAATGGGACCTGATGGCATGCATCCTAGGGTATTTAAGGAGCTAAGGTGGAACTAACAGAGCCATTGGCAGAACTGTTTAATGAGTCTCTGAGCACAGGAGAGGTCCCGGAGGACTGGAGAGGAGCTTTATGTGATCCGCCTCCACAAGAGGTGGTAGCGGGAGGAGGCAGGGAGCTACAGACCAGTCGGTTTACCTCAGTAGTGGGCAGGATTATGGAGGCACTCCTTAAGGAAAGGATAGTGCAACACCTGGAATCCATAGAGATACAGGATCCAGGACAGCATGAGTTTACAAAAGGAGGGTCCTGTCAAACTAATCTCGTATATTTCTTTGGCTGGGTAACTGGAGTGGTGGACCAAGGGGGAGCAGTTGATGTTGCCTACCTTGACTTCAGCAAAACTTTCGACACTGTTCCACATAGAAGATTGATGAATGGGCTGGGTAGGCTCGGGGTAAGTCAGAGGTTGGTCAACTGGGTGGCGGGCTGGTTGACGGGCAGAAAACGGAGAGCAGTGGCGAATGGTGTGCAGTCAAAGGAGATGCAAGTCTCAGGTAGGATACCTCGGGGATCGGTCCTGAGGCCAGTCCTCTTCAATATCTTCATTAGTGACATTGCAGATAGACTAGAGGGTAAGGCTTGTCTGTTTGCAGATGACACCAAGATCTGCAACAGACTGGATGATCCAGATGGGGTGGGCAGAGTGAGAAGAGATCTGGATAAACTAGCAAAATGGTCAGAAGAGTGGCAACTGGGATTTAATGCAAAGAAGTGCAAGATCATGCACATAGGGAAGAGAAACCCTGAAGCCACCTATAGGCTGGGAGGGAAGTTGCTAGAAATCACAAAGGAAGAAAGAGACTTGGGTATCATCATCTCTGATGACCTGAAATCATCCAAGCAGACCTCTAAACCAGTAGGTAAGGCTAGGGGATGTTTGGGTCTATTAGTAGGGGTATCACAAGTCATAAGAGGGAGGTAATAAACCTCTTTACAAGACACTGGTTCGGCCCCATCTGAGTACTGCGTAGTACTGGAGGCCACACCTTCACAAGGACATTAACCAAACTGAGGCAGTCCAGAGAATGGCAACCAAAATGGTGCAGGGACTGCATCAGAAGACATGAGGACAGATTAACGGAGCTCAATATGTATACACTTGAGCAAAGGAGGGAGAGAGGTGATATGATCTAAACATTCAGACACCTTAAGGGCATTAACAAGGTCAAAGAGTCTTGCATGTTGAAATATAAGAAAATAGCAGGACAAGAGGACACAGTATGAGAGTAGAGGGAGGCTGATAAAGGGGAATGTGAGGAAATTCTTTTCACAAAGGGTGGTGGATGCATGGAACGGTTCTACCTCAGGAAGTGGTGGCTATGAATGCAGTGCAGGGCTTCAAACAGACATGGGATAGACATAAGAAAGCAATACAGATGAGTATGAATAGATAGGCCACTGACAGAGCGTGTACGTGTGGCACCTTTATAAGGTAGAAAAGAAATGGGCAGACTGGATGGGCCTTATGTCCTTATCTGTCAACTTCTATGTTTTTGTGATCTCTTAAGAAGCTTAGGCAGAGGTTTGGCCTCTTCTATAGGATCAAAAATTTTCTAACACTGGATACCAGGAAGAGATTGGTCCAAACCACATTCCTCACCTTATTGACTCACGTAGATTTCCTTTACAGCCAAGGCCCCGTGGTCTGCCCTGGCTAAATTAGAGACACTACCATCAGGTCTCAAAGTTCATAACTGGTCTCCCGTACTCCACACATCGCTGCTCCCTTTACACCACGGTAGGTTGGTCATCCTTAACTTCAGAAGCCAGAGGAAAGCAGCCTCTGACATTTAGGGCCATCATGAAGATGTTGCCTCAGTATATCTCGGATTGTCTTCCTCTAGGTGTGATAGGTAAATATGCCTTAAGGAGTTTCTCTGTTATCTCCCTTTGTAGTACCAAAGTTCAAGTTGTGCTTTGTCAGGTCTGCCATATCTCACACTTTACCCTCTCTCTCTGGAACAGCTTCAAAAACCTGAAGTTGGCTTACCCAATCAAACTATCAGCCTTCAAAGCACTTTATTCTTGTTCTGTCAAGGAATCTTGTTACCGCCTCCCTGATGTCACCTTCCCTAGCCTCTGCTCTAGTGCATCACTTTACTGGTGCTTCTTTCCCACCCTCTTGGGCAACAGCCTATAAGAACTTATCTGACTGCTCCTTCTTTCCGACACTGTGTGTTTATATATTTTTTGTTTGTTTGTTTCTTATCGTTGGTTCCTTTTCCATGTCACCGTGGGTCCACTTCCACTCTTTGCTTACCCCCTGATACCATCATGGTGTTTTGCTTTCCACTCCTAACTGTTGCCACCCTCACATGCCACTCACACATGACATCATCTTCCTGCTTCCTATACAAGTCTGGGCAGTCCTTGGTATCCTCTGTTCATTTTTCTGCCATCTTCAGCTCGTACAGCAGCTAGTTCAACTTCTGTGTGGAGAATTGGATTACAATAGCAAATGTCTAAAGATTCTTCAACCAAACAAGCTCTATTTCGTCCTTGCTGTTGCGGTAGGAAGATATACCGCTTTGATAACCACACAGCTTGTGTAAGGTGTCTGGGACCCACACACAAGATCAAATCCTGCAACTCCTGTCGAGTTTAATAGGGCAACCCGCTGAAGATGGTTTATCAAAATTCAGCATTTACTTGCAGAACAGAAAATGTCTCTGGAGAACCAGGGCTCAGACATTGTCGAAGATCTACTGTTATGGTAAGATTTACGTGACTTTACTTTTCTAGGAGTGGTATATGTTGTTCATCCACACTGACCCACCTGACCTCCCCGGCTTTGACGCCATACACACTGCTTCCGTGGGCAAGATCTAGTGTCTGGGTGGAGCTGAGGCATATACCACCTGGGTGGGAGGAGCCAACTTTAGACCATCCAGCAAGATTTAAAGGAAAGGGACATGCCAACAAGTGTGGATGAATGACATATACCACTCCTAGAACTGCTGTTACAGGTGAGTAACTTGTGTTTTTGGCCAAACAAAGAAAACCAAAGGCATGGGTTTGAGAGGGTGTCACCCTGAACAAAATCCATGCTTCATTTACTAAAGAAGCCGCCGTGGGGCAAGCTACAACATTTTGTTTGGGAGAAAATGAAAACAAGATGGCGGCTCACTAAGGGGAACGCCTTCATGTCACGGGATTTTATAAATCCCTTCGCCAGGTGACAAAACTTTATCATGAGACCAATCCCCATCCACAAAACATACATATAAATCTTAGACTGAACATGCTCAGAAAACTGAAAATTCAAAATGTAAATAACTTTGGCATGGATTAAAATTTTTTCACCAAACCAACGCTGGATTAATCTTTGACTAAATCTCTTTCTACCCTGAACATTTTTGACCAAAATACCAAATAATGTGGCCGCTGTGTGATGGGCAAAATCGCAAAAAAAAAAAAAAGTGAAAAATACGTTTTGGGTGCTTCGCCACATAAAAATTGCAAGTCTGATTGAAATGCGACTTGGCAGATCAAGAGACCTTCCTTATGAGACCACACATGCCAAATTTCGTGCAAGTCCATTGAACGGTTGCAAAGTTATTAATTTGCAAAATTTGGAGTTTTACACTAAACTGTCTGCTCAACCCTTACTATAGGGGCACTGCTGTGCCCCTACTATATATTTTTATATATTCATTCTTTGCCAAAAACTGCGTTAATGCAACAGTTAGGGTTTTCACAGCAACAGAAGTGAGGAAGTTTACCGCTAGGATTTTCAACCCTAACTCTGATTCCCCACCCCATGCCACATACACCGATACAACTCGGGGTACAAGGCAAGACAACCAGTCACAAACACGCACCATAATGCAACAGAAACACCATACAGTACAACTTCTTAAACAGGCAACAGGCATCCATCGTCATGTTTCGCCAACTGTATCACTTCTGCTGCCATCCCAGTCTCTTACTAGGTTAAAAAGGGGATAAAACCTTTTATAGGTACATTAGGGAGCAAAAAGACCAGGGATACTGAGGCTGAATAAAGAGGAAGGTGGTTGGGCAGAGAGCAACAGTGAAAAGTAGGGATACTGAACTAATATTTCTCCTTGGTATTCACAATGGAAAAGCTGGGGAGATACCTAATCCAGTCAATAGAAGCACTCTGGATAGGTGGGTTGATATTAGTCCTTTCACAGAAGAAAGGGTTCTGAAAGAACTCTTAAAACTGAAGGTGGATAAAGTAATGGGGCCTTCCTGGATTCACCTCAGTATTCTAAAAGAACTAAGGGAAGAACGAGCAACACCACTGACTACCTTTTTTAATAAATTATGGGAGGATTGTGTGGTACCTGAGGACTGGACGAGGGCGCATGCGATTCACCTTCCTAAAAGTGGGAGCAAGACAGAGGCAGAAAACTACAGACCTGTCAGTTTGACCTTAGTGGTAGGAAAAATGATGGAATCCCTTCTGAAGGAAAGAACTGTTGAGTACCTAGAGGCCAGTGGGCACAGGACCCAAGGCAGCATGGATTCACAGCATTAAGGTCATGTCAGACACATCTAATTGATTTCTTTGACTGGGTGACCAAAGTAGTAGACCAGGGAAGGGCTGTCAATATGGCCTACCTAGACTTTAGCATGGCATTTGACACAGTCCCACACAAAAGATTAAATAAACAAATTAGCCAGCCTGGGAGTGGGTCCCAGGGTGGTAGCCTGGGTAAAACACTGGCTGGATGACAGGACACAGCGGGTAATAGTAAATGGAGTCCACAGTGAAAAAAGGAGGGTTACTAGTGGGGTACTGCAGGGTTCAGTACTGGGGCCGGTCCTTTTTAATGTCTTTATAAGTGACATTGCAGTGGCACTTGAAGGGAAAGTATGTCTCTTTGCAGATGACACAAAGATCTGCAACAGGGTTGATACGCAAGGTGGGGTGGAAAGGATGAAAAGGGACTTGTAAGGTTGGAGGAATGGTCAAATGTATGGCAGCTTAGATTCAATGCAAAGAAGTGCAAAGTAATGCACCTGGGAAACAAAAACCCAGGGGAAGAGTACACAATGGGGGGTGAGATACTGACAACAACAAAAATGGAAAGGGACATGGGGATAATCATATCAGACAACCTAAAGGTGAGCCAGCAATGTGAGATGGCAGTAAGGAGGGCTGGGGGGTTACTGGGATGCATAGGGAGAGGCATCACCAGTAGAAAACAGGAAGTTGTTGGCTGTCTGTACTGACAGTTGGTAAGACCACATCTGGAGTACTGTGTACAGTTCTAGAGACCCCATCTCCCAAAGACATAGTCAGGGTGGAGGCTGTCCAGAGGAGGGACAACAAAATGGTGCAGGGTCTGCACCAGAAGACATGAACAAAGACTAAAGGAGCTTAAAATGTATGACCTCGAGGAGAAGGGGACTTGATAGAAAATTTCAAATACCTCAAGGGAATCAACAAAGTCCAAGAGGGTAGCATATTTCAGAAAAGAGATGTGCAAGAACAAGGGGCACAATTTGAAGACGGGGACAGCTCAGATGTAATGTGAGGAAGTATTTTTCACAGAGAGGGTTATAGATGCATGGAACAGCCTTCCTGAGGAAGTCGTAGAGTCAAAAACAGTAGGAGAATTCAAGAATGCATAGGACAGACATAAGGCAATTCTAGTGGCAGGTAAGAGGAAGTAGGCTGTTGGTTAACGAGGATCTACAGCTTATGCATTAGGTAGGGAAATGGGCAGACTGGGTGGGCCAAGTGGTCCTTATCTGCCATCAAAATCTGTGTTTATGTGTTTCTGATGCTACCCTGACATACGCAAGACTATATTATAATGTATGGTAAGTGCCTATTAACCACCATAATAAACAGTCACACAGCTTTGTTATGCACTGTTTAGAATTTTAAAAGTTGTTAACCACACTTGAACTTCAATGCACCAGAGTTCCATAATTCTCACATTGAATTCAAACAGTGTTTTTTTTTGGCCATACATATAGAAGATGATGGCTGGGGATCGGGTGACAACCACGCTGAAATCACCTCTCATGGTTGCTGGGCTACAGTAAACCTCTCGACTGTGCTCTCGGGGTTTACCATGTTGCCTAGCAAACACTTGAGGTGATTACAGTGTAGTTATCACCGATCCCCAGCCATTATCCTCTATGTTATGACTGGGCACATCAGCAGGCTGTTTAAAATTTGTTATGTTATCTCTGTTGCATTCTGGTGTGTGTTTGTGATTTAGTTGTCTTGCTTTGTACCCCCCAATTGTGTGTGTGTGTGTGTGTGTGTGTGTGTGTGTGTGGCAGTGGGGGGTATAGGTCTGAGTTAGGATTGAAAACCCTAATGCCGAATTTCCTCACTTTTGTCTCTGTGAAAAACCTTAACTGTTACATTAATGCAGTTTATTGCAAAAGAATTTCCTTACTTTTCAGGAGGACATGAACAATTGCTAGCTTCCTTAACACAATAGTTCCAAACAGGATTAAAAATCTTGACTAAAAGACACATGTTGAGTCTGGGTGATGAATAATTGGTTCCTAAGCAAGAAGACTGTATTTGGGTATGTCTGTTTTCTGTGTGTGTGTGTGTGTGTGTGTGTGTGTGTGTGTGTGTGTGTGTGTGCGACAGGCTCAACACTAGCATTTTATTTTCTCAACCGATAAACTATCCCTAAGAAACCCTAGTCTATGAAGGGACATCTGTTCACACCAGTCTGGCCCATGTCATGAAATTCGGCTATCTGGTTGTCCCCTCACAAATGAAACTCGCAACCAGTTGGCAACTTTGGGCCCCGCACGCTCACCAAGTTGCCCATCACTGCATAACAATAAGGATACTACAATGTGAGCCACGCTGCCATAGAACTTACATGGATATGTGAGTTGTGTGTGTTTCGGAGGGGGGGGGTTACAGGTTCAACAGTAACGTTTCATTTCCTCAACTGATAAAGTATTCCTAAATAAGAATACTACAGTGGGAGCATGGGACCCCACACAACTTACATGGTATGTCAGTTGTCTATGTGGGGTGTGGGGGGTACAGGCTCAACACTAGCATTTCATTTCCTCAACCGATAAACTATTCTAAGAAAATCCTAGTCCACAAGGGGGCATCTAGTCACACCAGTCTGGCCCATGTGGTCATCTCCAAAGTCATGTGGTCATGAAATTCTGGCTATCTGGTCATCCCCTCACAGAGCTGCGCAGCCCGATTGGGCCCCTCCTACCAAGTTGCGATTACTGCATGACAGTATAAGTCTGTGGGCCCATGCTGCCCATCACCTAGCTATACAGCAGCCCTATACGGCAAGGAACCCGTAACACAAATTTGACAATATCACATTAACCATGCAGCCTACAAAAAGATTCCACTGCAGGCTTACTCTGTGGTTTAAAATCTTGTTCCAGTGATCTATGCTACCAGTAGCGAAAACTCTGTATCTCGCTTCATTTTGAAGCTAACAGTGCCGAAAGGTGTGACAGACAATACAATGTAATCCTATGAGGGAAACTTCAGTTTTGTCATGGTGCATCTCTGCAGCCACTTAATTCCCAACCACTGTAGTGAGTGTGGGGAAGCTTTTGCTAAGGCTGATCCTCACCTCATGTGTGTTTGTCTAGGGTTTGACCACCTCAAAACAGACTGCCAAATATGTAAGAATTTTTCCAAAGCCACTATGGATAAAAGATTGAGTAGGCTAAAGGAAAAGGCCAAGAAGTCAACTGACCCGGATGGCCAGCCTGGTTCGGTTGTGGCCGAACCTGAGGAGGTGCCCACTGACATGGGCGATACCTCCTTGGACAAAAGGAGATCTGACTCAGAGGATCGGTTCGATGAAAAGAAAAGAAATCATCTGGTTCGGATCCAGAACCACGACTCAACCGCAGATGAGATAGCCAGAGACAATAAGCATTGTTCAGTCGCTTTGATCGGTTCCGTCCGAACTATCACCGTCGCTTAGGTGGTCGGTTCAGTCAGATCCCACCCATCGGATTATGATCCGGATGCCTATTATGAATTGGAGGGAGGGGATGAAGACTTCCCAGAACAGGAGGAGGAGGATTATTTAGAAGGTCTGGATGTGCCCATTGAACAGGTCATCTCCCCAGACAGACCCTCCAATATTTCTCCTCCCAGGCTTTGAGTCCCCTTCTCAGTATTTGTTCTACAAAAAGGTGTCTGAAACCCCCCAGCTCCCCATGATCGAAGCGGCAGAGGAGGAAGAGGAGCCTGATTTTGTTGAGATAATGGGACATCCCAGAGTCTAAAGGGTTGTCTATTCCCCTCCACAAATCTTTGGGTAAACAGACAAAGAAGATTCTTTAGACACCAAACTCTTTACCTCCAGTGGACAAGAGAATGGACAGGAGGTACATGTTGTCAGGCTCTGTTACAGAGTTTTTGTTCAGTCATTGCAGCCATGTTGGGGTAGTGCAGGCTGCTACCTGTGACAGGGCTAGCATACCTTTGGCTTCACACACCCCCAGATAAAGACTCTAGGAAGGTGGATGCCATGGCCAAAAAAAAAACAATATTTGGCATCCTCCTTGGGACTCAGGCAGGCAAATTATATGGTCTGTGCAGCCAGGTACCAGAAGTCCAGGTGGGATACTGTTCTGAAACTGGCTAAACATGCTTCTCAAAGAGCTGGAGGAGGTGGCTGCTGATGGGATTGAGGCTTCCAAAGTACAATTCCATGCTGCTGTGGACTCGAATGATGTGGCATCACGAGTCATGGCTACATCTGTGACTCTCAGGAGATTTGCTTGGCTCAGATGTACTAGCCTTTTGCAGGACACCCAGGCTAATGCCATGGATTTTCCTGTAGTGGGTAACTCTATTTGGGGAGCAGACAGAGGCTTACATGAAAAAAATGGATGAATACAGGACCACTTACAGGACTGCTTAGGCCAAGGAGAGGCAAGCCACTCCTCAGAAGCAGCAGTCTAGGGGCAGGAGCAGGCTTTTTCACAGGCCTTTCTACCAAGCCCAGGCCTCTTCTGAGGGAAAGGCAGGAGGGGGATGAGCAGGGCTGCATCCTCTTCCCAGTCCAAGGCTCCTGCCAAGCAGACACCCTGATGTGTCTGCCCGGGTCGACTCCCCAATCCCAGTAGGAGGCAGACTGGCTTACTACTTCCAGGCCTGGAAGTCTGTTACCTCAGACAAGTGGGTACTGGAGGTAGTAAGCCGGGGAATGGCCCTCAGTTTCAAAAAATTTCCAAAAATGAGGGTCAGGACTTTTCCACCTGCAAACATCTCCAAAACCATTGCTCTAGAAGCATAGGTTTCCTCTCTGTTGGCTCTCAGAGCTATAGAGAGAGTTCCTACTCTACACAGAGGCAAGGGTCTGTACTCCAGATATTTCCTTACCCCCAGAAAGACAGGGGAGTGGCGACCCATTAGACTTAAGGTATTTGAACAAACACATCTTAAAACCAAAGTTCAAAATGGTGACTCTGGGAGTAATTCTTCACTTTCCAAGGGTGTTTACAAAGTGCCTTGCAGTAGTAGTGGACTTCCTCAGAAGGCGGGTCATTATTCTTTATTCCCATACCTGGATGACTGGCTCATTGTAGGACAGTCTTCTGACCAGGCCAAGTCAGCTCTACAGGTCACTCAAGATCTGCTCAGTTCCCTGGGCTTCCTTCTCAACCTGCCAAAATCAGTTCTCTAAAATGAGGACTTCTCTTTTGGGTGGTCTACTCCAGAAACTTACATATCAACCAACCCATACACTGAATTTTCTATTAAAAACACAGAAAAAGGAAGTGCTTATCCCTGTGGCCTCCCTCATAAGATGCATGGAACTTAAATGCCTCCATTTAAAAACATCACCTACATTAAAAATGTGACATTGAGCAATTGATGGTGACAGAATACCATTTATGCTGTAGGCACAATTTAAATTAGAATAAAAATAAGAAGTTATATGGTAAATAGATTTAAATGTGCAAACTCAATTGGAATGGGTTTATGATAATTTGATATTAGATGATCTTATGTACTGTTAATATTCTCATATTGAGAATCATTTTATAATATGTCATTTTAAAGTGAGTTTTAATTTATTTATGTCTTGATTTGTAATGGCATAAAATGCCAAACAATAAAATTGAAACTGAAAAATCAGTTCTCGAACCAATACAGCTTCTTACCTTCATAGGGATAGAGTTAGATACTGTTCAAGCATAGGCCTTCCTCCCACTTGGAAGAGTTCAGGCCCTTACAGATCTCGCTTCCTCTTTTCATCTTCTGGTTTCTCATCCAGCAAGACATTTTCTTCAGCTCTTAGGCCACATGGCAGCTTCCACTGCAGTGGTGCAAGGGGCCAGGTTCCAGATGAGGGACTTTCAATTCCATCTAAGGTCCTTTTGGTCTCTGAAGAAAGATTCTCTTACCAAGCTGATTCCAGTGACTGAAACTCTGGTCTAAGTTCTCCAGTGGTGGCTGGACTGGGACAATCTTGGGCAAGGTGTCTTATTTCTCAAGCAAACTCCTTCAGTGGTCCTTAACACAGATGCTTCTCTCCTGGGCTGGGAGCCTACCTTGGAGCCCTCACAGCACAGGGTTTAATCCCCAAAAGAGTCTCTCCTTCATATCAATCTTCTGGAACTCAAGGCAGTATTCTTGGCCCTTCAAGTTTCTCTGACTCAGTGAGGAACAAGGTGGTTCAGGTTAGGACGGACACCACCACCATGTGGTACATCAACAAACAAGGGAGCATTCGGTCTATGGCCTTGTGCATGGAGGCCATGAAAGTATGGTCTTTGGTCTACTCCCTACAAACTTCCCTAATAGCAGTCCACCTCCCAGGGAAGGACAATATGCTAGCAGATGCTCTGAGCAGAATCTCCCAAGGCCATCACGAATGGACCTTGGATCCTCTCATCTTGAAAGTAATCTTCAGCAGGTGGGGCACTCCAGAGATGGATCTCTTCACAGCCCCAGACAATCATCAACTACCCCAATTCTGCTGCAGACCTCCAGTCCTGGGGACTGTTCCCCTGGATGTTCTGATATTGGATTGGGAAAACAAGTTCCTTTATGCTTTTCCTCCCTTTCCCCTGTTGTTCAGGGTTCTAATCAAGCTCAGGTCACAACCCTGCACAGTGATTCTAGTTGCCCTAGACTGGGCCAGCAACCTTGGTGTCCTCTGTTGTTGTTGGATTGTAGCTTGTATACAATTCTGCTATACCAAGGTAAGTAAAACACCTCCGTCAGGCCTGAGGGCTCACTTGACTAGGGGTACAGCCACTTCTCTGGCTACTGATAGAGATATACAGTACCTTTACTAGAAATCTGCAAAGCAGCCACCTGGAAAACAGTCCATACATTTACCAAGCGTTACTCTCTGAATATCCAAGCTAGGAGTGATGCTAGGTTTGGTAGAGCAGTATTGCAGAGCCTATTCCCAAAATAGGTTTGGTACCCTCCTTCATGGAGGTACTGGCAGTAGTCTGCATGTCAGAATACAGCAAGATTCATGTTGTTTGAAGAAAAATTACTCACCTTAGTAATTGTGTTTTCTTCTCATGGAGTTTTGCTGTATTCTGACCTCCCCCCGCCTCCCCTCTCAGAACCTAGTTTTGGGATGTGGGTTGCCAGGTGCAGTGTTGCACCTCAGGGGTATGCCTTACACCCCTCCTCTTTAGGGTGGGGTGGTGGTTATGTTTTATATTTATATATTCTATATCTTGTTCACTAATTGCTTTTTTTTATCTTGGGTTCCTGATTTAAATCTTTTGGTACCCAAGTAGTTGCCTGTTGGTATGATTGGTTACAATGTCCGCACTGGAAGTGTAGTTAGTTAGTTGCTCATAAGAATCTGACTGTTACACTCTGAAGCACCACAAACAGAGGTTTGAAATCCGAGCTCAAACTCAATGTTCTATGTTTCTGCATAGAGTTAACGCTTTCCTCTCTAGGGCAGTTCAAGTGCTGGGGCTAACTGCATATATCAGTACAGTAGGACTCCATTAGAAGAAACACAATTGCTAAGGTGAGTAATTTTTGTCTTTTCACACATCTAAATTAGCACCCGCTTATCTGTATATAAAGTGTGTGAATGCCAGCACATCAGTTGGCTTTTAAGTATTTGTGAATTGTTCTTACTGCTAGCTGCTGTCCTGTTAATGATGTCCTCTAAGCGCTCAGCTCTAACTTTGGCTTGCAAGGTAGAGATCTTGCATGAAATTGACAAAATGCTGAAACTGAGCGTTCGCGAACTAGCGCTTCATTTTTCCTTGCCAAAGTCTACATTCTCCGATCTCATTAAGAGCAGGGAGAAACTTATTACTGAGTGGCACCAGAATCAAAACCCTGACCAAAAGCATGAACAGGACGGGGAAAAAAGCAGACATCAAGGAGGCGCTTCTGCGTTGGTTTGTCAATGCCGTAGTCTAGAGGCCATGATAAGCAGCCCACTGCTTCTGCAGAAAGCAGCAAAGATTGTTGCAGCCATTGGAAAACCCGATTTCTCACCTTCAGCTGGATGTCTTCACAGATGGTAGGTGAAAAATAACATCTGGTACAGAAAAACATGCAGTGAGACATCAAGCACTGCATTTAAAAAAAAAAAAAAAAAAAAAAAATTACAAATAAAAGTTATGTTTTTAAAGACAACACAGGTGAAAAAATCATAAGCACTTTAAAACCTCACTTCACTTCCCCTGCCACAAAATGCCACAGTACAGATCAGTACTTGTCACTACACTAGGTCTCCTAGTCACTGTGCTGTTCAAACATGTACACGACGTGGCTTTTCAGCAAGCATTATCAGTTAGCACCTCATTGAAAAATTTGGTATCACAGTTAATTCAGACATTGCTTAGAACAGACATCACTGTACACAAGTGGGTCCGACTGCAATGAAACAACTTTTATTTTGTATTTTATTGTTATTGGTAAAAATAAAGTTACCTGTAAATTTTACAACTGCTCCTGGTCTTCTTATGCTTCCTGATCTGTGCCTCGATGACAGCATCCCAAGGTACTGCTTTGTTGTCTGCAGTGGTTGAGCATAGTGAGGGATTCCAGGAGTTTCAAGAAAAAAATTACTCAACATAGTAATGTTGTTTTTTACCAAGGGATCCCTCACTATGCCTAACAAACCCACCGTATCTCCCCTTCCAGAACCTGGAAAAGGTTCAAGAAGAAAAAAATACTTACCATAGTAATATTGTTTTTTTTCCAGGGGATCCCTCAGTATACTTGATTAATGCAGTTATGCCAGCAAGGTTCAGCTGCCCTGGAGGTGGAGTTTATGCTAATAATGCCAAAGAATTAGCCTGTCAGATTGTAGTAAGAGAGTGCTGCCTGTAGGTGCTGCTGTAAGCTAGTCAGATTCATTTCATACCCTGAGGGGCAATAGGCCCCAAACTCTAAATCTAATCTAGTATTATAGAAGAAGAAGAAGGAAAAAAAATAAAAAGAATCAGAAATTGCCTTCAGGTGAACTATGTACACCATGCTTCACTGTGGAACATTACACATCTTAAAACTCTTAAGTAACAAATTTGAGGCCAGCTGAGGGTTGCAGCACTGGATGCCACACATTGTACCACACTGGCAACCCGGGTTCGGGAACGGACTCTGGACGCCAGTGGTTGGCAGGAAGGAGAGGATTGAGCGTCCAGAGGACTGCTCTCCTCTCCTCTCCGGAGTGGGTTACAGGGGGGTTTCCTGCTCTGTAGCTGCCCCTGATAGAGACCAGAGGCAGCACATGTGCAAGGATGTTGGATGTGGGTGAGGCGACGGCAGACGCTGGAGGAGGAGGAGCCGCGCAGGGTCATTGCATGCTGCATCTCAGGGGGGGTGGGCAGTAAGTGTAAAAACCCCGGAAGGTCCAAGAAGGTGATGCCCACATCACTAATACCACATCACCTTCCCACCAGCTCTCCTGAGCACCTCTGCCCAGCCATGGACCAACCATCTAAATTAAGAAAGGTCGCCAGGTAAGGAGTGGCGGTCCTACCCCAGGGGGTTTGGATCTGGGAGGCTGGCTGAGTCCGTAGGCTTGGGAAAGGGATGCTCTGCTCTTGTACTCCCATGGGAAGGATAATTTCAGGTGGGGCATAGAGGAGGTCTGTGAGAGTACACCCGAGAGATGCCCTGGCACTCCAGAGATAAAAATAGAATACAAAAAATGGTAAGAAATTTGGCCTTTAGCATGGACTGCAGATCTATTTTGAGCAAGGTTATGTGAGGGGAGGATGGGTGGGAGGTCAAGCATACTGAGGGATCCCCTAGAAGAAACAATATTACTATGGTAATTTTTTTTCTTCTCACCTCAGGAACCCCTCAGAATGCTTGACTAATGCAGACTACAAAGCGATGTAGTTGGGGAGGAGGGAACAGAACCTACTTGGGGAACAGGTTCTGCAGGACTGCAGTGCCAAATTTGGCATCTGATTTGGACTGTACATCCAAACAGTAATGCATTGTGAAGGTGTGCACAGTCTTCCAGGTAACTGCTTTGCAGATGTCAAGCTAGGAATATCCTTGGTGCTGTCACTCAGGCTGCCGTACCCTAGTGGAGTGGGCCCTGAGGTGTTGAGGTGGGTGTCTGCCAGCCATACTTTAACAGAACTGGATACAAGAGACTGTCCAATGAGCGATAGTCCTCTTGGAGGCTGGTCTGTTTTACTCACCTCACCATAGGTGAGGAATGGTTGGGTGTGTAGGATCTGAGCTGCTTGGTGTACTCCTGGTAGTAGGTCGGTGCCCTTTTTACATCCAGGCTGTGAAGTCTGCGCTCACCAGGAGTGGATTTGTCTTTGAAAAAGACAGGACGCGTAATAGATTGATTTAGGTGAAATTGAGACACCACATTGTGAAGAAATTTCCTGTTTGTCCTGAGAACTACTTTATCCTTGTGGGGGGAAAATATAATTTGATTCAGTGCATAGAGCTTGCAGCTCTGAAATCCTTCTGGCTGAAGTGATTGCCACTAAGGACAATTTTCCAGGTGACATACTTTAAGACTGCAGTAGCTGTGGGCTCAAATATAGACTCCATCAACCCAATACACAGGTTCAAGTCCCAGGGGGAACAGGCTTCCTAAGTGGGGATTGAATGTGCCACTGGCCTTTAAAACATTTCTCGAAAATGGGATGAGAAATTCCAGATTTCTGTTTGCCAGTTGAAATATAGGCCAAAATGGCTGCCAGGTGGACCTTCCATGATGAGGCTCTAAGGCCTGAAGCTTGCAAATATAACTGATAGTCTAGTATGGAGGACAGGCTAGCTTACAGTGGATTAATCTGCCTGTCTTTACATCAGAAAGAGAATCTCTTCCATTTGGCAGTATGTCTTTTTGGTACCTGGCTTTTTGGCTAGTCAAGGAATTCTTAGGACTTGTTCTGAATATTGATGGTCTGGAAACTAGCTCCTCAAGTACCAAACTTTGAGGAGAAGAGTCTCTGTGCTGGGTTATATTATTCCTGTCTGAGGTAGGATCAGGAGACTGTGGGTCGATTGCAGACGAATGGGCCATTTGACTGAAAGGGCAAGAAGAAGGGAGTACCAAGGCTGCCTTGCCCAGTTTTGAGCCACCAGAATCATTGTTGCTGGCTGGCTTCTTCTTCTTTTTTTTTTTTTTTTTTCCCGGCTCCCATGGCTTCAGAGGAGGCCTCATACCTTCTCCTACTCCATCTGCCGGGGCAGTCCCCCAAGGTATCACATCGCCAGTTTCCTTGAGCATGTAGGGCCAGGGTTTTTTAATTTTTCCCTTGTTTTTCTCCCATCTCCCTGGGATGCCAGCGTGAAGGACGTATGTCCAGGCTGACGACATGCTGACACACGCCGACTGCCAAGTGCCTAACAGTGCCCCCCCAACTCTGCAGAGCCAAGCCGCCGGTGCCCCAAAAGCCCGTGCTTCCACCAGCTTCAGGGGCATCTGGTGCTTGAAGCACCCTTGGTATCCCACCCCAGAAGGAGGAGACCATCTGTAGGGATGCTCAATTTTCCTTCACCCCACTGACCCCCCACCAACCAGAGTCCATTCCCAAACCGTGGTTGCCAGCGTAGCGCGAGGTGTGGCATCCAGTGCTTCAACCCTCGGCGCCACCAGGTCGGCGTGCTGGCTGGCTTCTGAGTTTGAGAAGTACCCTGAAAATTGGGGGAAATGGAGGGAAGGTGTACAGGAACCTTCCCACTGGAGCCCAGAGCTGAGACCTGCAGCAGTTCAGGAGAATCTGATGATTAAGGTTGGAAGTGAAGAGCTCTATCTCTGGAGTTTCCCACCTCCCGAAGACTGGCCAGCACTTGTTTGTTTAGGGTTCAGTTGTGGTGGCCCTCACTGATGTGGCTCAGGGAGTCTGCCAGCACATTGTCTCTGCCTGGCACATATGTCTGGGGAGTAGGCCAGAGACCAGATCTTCATGTCCTCTGTGCAGAGCTTTGAGGATTTTGTGCCTCCCTGCTTGTTGATGTAGAACATAGCAGAGGTGTTTGTCTTGATTTGGACACATTGACCTTTTAGCTGGGGAGCAAAGTATTTGATAGCCAGGTAAACGTCTCTGAGCTCGAGGAGGTTTATGTGACACCTGGACTCCCTGGGAGACCACACCTCGCTTATGAACTGGTCTGCCAGATATGCACCCTACCCTAGGAGAGGAAGCATCCACAGTGAGCACTGTGGAGGGTTCCTTTTGCTGGAAAGGGATTCCTTCCCTGAGGTTTCCTTGTCCTTCCGCCAGTCCAGAGCTTGTAAAAGGGTCCTTGTGGCTGGAACAAGCTTCGACAGAGAGTCTTTTTTCTGAGACCAATGAGCCCTCAGATCGCATTGGATGCCTCTTATCTGTAACCTGGCACTTGGAACTACAGCTGTAGAAGAGGCCATGTGGCCTAGGAGCCTGAGGAACTGCCTGGCTGGTCTTGGGTGTCCCAGCACAAATGAATGTGCCAGGGTTTAGAGATTCTGTACTGTGTCTAAATGGGAGCAGGGCTTTCCCTTGCTGGGTGTCCAGCTCTGCTCCAGTGAACTCCTGGAGTTGGGCTGGCTCTAAATGGGACTTCTCTGTGTTAATCAGGAAGCTCAGGGACTCCGGATTGCATTGTGTGAGGCTGAGAGAGAGACTAACCTTTTGGGGAGACTTGTCCACTATCAGCCAGTCATCCAGATAGGGGAAGACCGAGACCTCCTGTCTTCTGAGATGAGCTGCCACCACTGCCAGGCACTTTGTGAAAACTTTGGAAACTGAAGCAAAGTTGAATGGCAGAGCTGCAAACTGGTAATGGCCAGACTAACTTGAAAGTAGCCCTGCAAAGGGTCTTATGAACTGGAAGGATTAGCTTTTTAGGAGGAGAGAGACCCATCATATACTGAAGTCCCACTCTCATCATCTTCAGTGTTCTCCTGAATAGAGATCAAGAGTGTCCACCATGTGTTGGACAAACGTAAATGAGAGGAAGAATCCTCCTAGCCATAGGAAAGAGACAAATTCCTCATCAGGGGATGCATCTGGCTCTAAGGCCCTGTCCATATTGAGCACAGTTCTGCTGTAACATTTTTAAAAACTGTTCAGTGCTTACCATGCTATTGCATCCGCACTGCAGCTGAACTGTTTTTAAAAATGTTATAAGTCTATCCACACTTGAGGGAGATTCCGTGTCTGGGAAACATGGTTTCTGAACTGTGCCGGAGGACCTACAATGTATGCAGCTGGCGAACACCGTACTGACTCCTGTCCACACTGGTCAGGTAACCATGTTCATTTTCAAACAGTTTAGAAAACTGTGCTAAAGACCATTTATTATCTGATCTTAAAAATGATTTTCTAACAAGATTTGAAAACCTTACTAGTACGCACATGAACCCGGTTTAGGGGCTCCTGTAATGGTTTCGTATGCCTATAATGTTACATGAGCCCTAGTGTGGACAGGGCCTGAGGGTTCACCCTCCTCTTCATCATCACCTTCTCAAAGAAAATGCCCTGACCGAGGCCAGGATCATAAGGAGCAGAGTGTGGGGACCAGCTGGGGCACCAAGGAGATTGCCCATAGCCTGAAAAGTTTGATACTGTTGCCAAGCCTTTGCCATTTCCTCCGCGAGAGGTATATCTTGTTGTGATACTGGTGTCTCCCTTTGCTTTTCAGTGGGAGGGCAGTGATACATTTTTTTGTTTGTTTTTTTTTAGCAGCCGTTGAATCAGGAACCTGCTTTGAAAGTATTTTTTGTTTGACTTGGTCATTATTATTTTATCAGACTTCTTTGTAGGGGGTCCTTGGAGGCCCTGTCTTTAGGTTTTGATGAGAGGAGGACCACGCTTCTGAAGTTGTATTAGAAGGAGAGGCAGACTGAGAAGCCATTATTTCCCACCTTTTGGCTCTTTTCTTAAGGGGTTTGGAGCAAAATTAAATGCAAAGTTCACAGTTGGCAAAAATGTGGGCTGAATCCAAGCAAAGATCATGGCCACCTGCCTTGGCCGGGATTTTAAAACATTTAACACAGTTTTTAAAACTAGCTGGTCGCAGTTTTCTTTTTGGGTCTATCTGACATGTCAGTCTCATCAGATAACCTTTAAAATGGCTCCCAAGCCGGACAAATATATAGTCTGTGGTCAGTTCCCAAGCGCTATGGAACTGCAAGAAACAGTTCCTAAATAAAGTAAAAAATAGCGTCAAACCCAGTTCCCTTAAAAACAAGGGAACCGCTGAAAAACTGAAACTAAAATCTCACAAATGCAAAAATGTTGCCTCAAAAACTGTATTTTTAGTCGGAATAAAAAGCATGGGAACCGTGGAAAGAAGCGCTTTGAGGAGACTCTCTTCAGTTCCTGGGAACCAAGGAAAATGCACAAAAACCACTAAAAACTACTGGAAAAAAACACTAAAACAATACCAGATTTAAAGGAAATAAACTTCTTCAAGGGAAGATGGAAAGAGAGAGCTCCAGGGCAGTCTTGTCCAGTCATTGAAGAAATGAATCTGACTGGCATACAGCAGCACCTACAGGCAGCGCACTCTTTCTACAATCTGATAGACTAATTCTTTGCCATTATTAGCATAAACCCCACCTCTGGGGCAGCTGAACCCAGATAGCATACCTGCAGTAGACAAGCATATTGAGGGATTTCTGGGGTGAGAATCATTTCTTTTCTTTTATCTTGCTTGAACATTAGTTGTTGCATTGCCTTACAACTTATACTCTTATCTAGTTTGCAAATTATGGTCTGCCATGCTTATGAGCCTACAGGAACTCATCATTTTTTGTTCTATTTCTTTTTTTTTTTTTTTTTTAATAGGTTTAGCTAGTTTAGTGGTCACTGCTTCCCTAGCTACAGAAATAAATCTGATGTTAGAGGGAAGAGTGGAGCATGACCACACAGCAGAAATTTTAATTTCATTCTAAGATTCCACAATTGGCATAAAATTCTACTCTCTGGGGCAGCTCAAACCAGCAGGCTGATTTGCAGTGGTTAAACATACCAAGGGACCTCTTGGAAGAAAAAACATTATTATGGTAATTTCTTTCTTCCTGATGACCTTTGAAACCTTATTGCGACCGTTGTTCTCCATTTGGTCATGTTACTAAGCATGCACGCTATATAAAGCCTATCTAGATGGTTTTTGGTGTCCATCATGAAAACCCCTTTTTTTCCTAATTCTGAATGTAATTAATTTTTTTTCTTGAAAGTCCACCCAGAGATCTCTTTGATCTCCATCTGATGAACCATGCAACTGTCAACCTTTAGTGTGTGTGTGTGTTTTTTTTTTTTAAATCAGTACTTTGTTGCTCTACTTGCCGACCTGCCCCCATCCAGACCACGCCTCCCAGCTTCATCACCTGGCTTCCATGGAACTTAAATATGTGCTTCAGCCATCCTCTGCAACAGGAACTGGAGATGCCCAGGCACCGTGTGGGGCCTTCTGGGTACCAGTCCTTCATCCTGCCATGGTTGGGTTTTTTCCCTCCCATTTCTTCCTGGGCCCATGGCACATTCAGTGATGCATTATGCGGGAGCTTCACTTCCATGGAGAAGCAGGTGGGACTCTCTTCTTGCAACCCACTGTGCTTCCACCCATATCCTCCAGGTGACAGTTGCTGAGCAGGACGTGTGCACCCCCCCCACTCTGATGGGAGGAGATCTGTCTTTGGGATGCTCAGTCCTTCATCCTCAGGCCAGTCCCTGAGGGATCTGCATCTGTTCCCAAACCTGGGCTGGCAGGATGCGAGATGCTGCGTGCCTCAGCCCTTCATGCAGCTTGGCTGACAATAGAGTTGAGGATTTTTTTCTCAGTTTTTAGCTTTTAAACTTTTTGTTCATGATCAATTTTAACTCGGGGGGGGGGGGGAGATGAGCTTTGCATTTTTAGCTATTTTTTTTCAGAGTGTTTTTTTTTGCAAACTTTAAAATGGAAATTCACTCCTTTGAATGAACCCTAACAAACCTACAAGTTTTATTTAGTTTTTTATTTAGATTTTTGTATGTGCTGTTTCCCCAGTTTTGCCCTGACCCAGGACCACGGCGAACGACAGCATGCAGCGAATTTATCGCCAGCCAGGTACTGGCTCTGCCTCTTTCACCCCACCCCTGGCAAATACCGCCACCCCCTCCCACCTACGCCTCCCGTCCAACCTCCACCCGATGGGAGCAGGACTCCAGGAAGGGCAGGCAACCACCACAGGAGGGGAGAGCTGCCTTTCAGCTGCTCAGTCCCTCTCCCTCACTCCCCCCCATGCTGGCTCAACGATGACCCGCAGGGCTTTATTTAACTCCAAAATTGATTAGCGCCTTGCTCATAAAAGTGCTAAACATTGTGAAAATGCATAGCGCTTGCCTCACTGTGTTTGACAAACATACTTCTAGAAAACCTATATAAATACTTTCTGTACAGTTAGCATTGTCCCAAGAAAAATACTGCTAATCAATTATTTAAAACCCTGACCGGGATTGTTCTCAAACAGGTGGTCGGCATGGCATGAGATTAAGGCGTCCAGTGCCTTAGCCCTCTGTGCCACTGGGCCTATTTTATTTATTTTGTCTCGGATTACAACACCTTTGAGCTAGTAGCTCATTTACAAAGGTTCCACATCCAGTACAAACAATGAAATTTACAAAGGTATTTAACTTGTGCACAATCAGTTCTAGGGTTACACAGTGTAAGGAACAGTACAATAGGCCAATGCAAAATCAATACAAGTGGCAGACTAGCTCTGTCAGTAGGAAGGTGAGGAAATGGCAGACAAATACAGCTCTGTCAAATCAGGTAGAATAGGGTGATGGGGCATAGGGGTGAAACCGGAATTACCAGCTAGGTTTGGTCCCAGTGCACCGAGCGTAGATAGGAAAAGAGGGAATATTTTGGAGGGTGCGAGGATGAGAGAATGAAGGGTATAAGTAGTATAGGAGGACACACAGGTATGGACTTTGTTGCAGGCAGAGGTAAACCAGGCTTACTGCTGCACCCACATTTACCCATCAGAATCTGATGTGAACAGAGCTCCCTTTTGAACTGCCCAATGTTCTGGACAGTTGCGAGAGTAATAGGGAGTCCATTGAGCTACAGAGGGGCCCTGTAGGTGAAGAGTGTTGGGCTAATGAGGTATTCTGAAAAGCACGTGGGAGGACATTTCTGGTGGTGCTTCTAGTGATGTGCAGGCAGTGTGAACACTGGAGGAACTTTTGTCCATCGGGAGTGGGGGGCGGGGGTTGGTGGTAAGTCCTAGGCATGCTTTTTACCAAGGAGGCATACTTGGTACATGATCCTCCTCTGGAGTGTGAGCCAATTGGATTGGGCATAAAGGTCGCAAGTGCGTGTCAGTTTCCCAGCACCTAGTACCAGTCTGCATGTTTTATTTAGTGCCACCTTGACTCGTTTCAGAGGTGATGCGGTACACTATTAGTCCATAGTCTGTAACAGACAGTATTGAACTGTTAATAGCGAGCCTTATGGCCTCTTGTGTCAGATAGTTCCTATGTCTGTAAAGGGGGCCTAGTCTGGCATTTATGATTTTAACCACTTGGTCAGTGTGCGGGGCGAGGTTATTTAAATCAATATAGTTTTTCCTGTAGCTGTGAAGAATAAAAGAGAGTTACATCATTTCACTAAACTTTTAAACTACCAAACCTGCAAAAAAATTAGTTCTTGGACTGGAGAGGTGTACACCAAATTCTGCAGTCCTAGGAGCTGAAACTCACCAAGGATAGACACTATCAAAAGCCTCCTTTCAAACCCCAGGAATCCCTCATTGTGCTTAACATATGCAGTGAGTCGACTGGTGAAGCTGTCCTGGAGTGCATGGTATGGAATTTAGAATACAGTTCAGATCTTTGCCCTCTGGGTGGTGCTGCGTTCTACAGTATAACATCCGATCCTTTTCTTCACCTGCCCTAGCAAGTTGCCCTGAAGAGCTCTATTCAGCAGCTGGCCTGAAGCGTTCGAGTGTCGAAAATAAGTACATTTTATTTAGTTTTTTATTATTTTAATACTCTCTGCCCTCTAGTTTGTTCATTGTTTAGTGATCAGTGGGGGTTTTAGGGAGTTGAGCGAGTTTTTTTGGTTCCATGTGTTTCCTGGGAACCAGAGAACTCTTATTGTATTCTCATTTTATTTGGCTTCAAGTGTCATTTTGCCTCATCTTTGAGGTAAAGCTGAGATAAACTTATCATATTTTTCCCTTTAGTTATTGTTCTCTAGGTTTTCATCTCAGTTCCCCCACCTGAAGAACCGAGGCAAACTTTCGTTTTACTGTTAAGGATAAATAAAGCTGATAATGAGTCTCTCTTTAAGTTAAGTGGCAACCAAAACACTAGTGGGCACAGTCTTAAGATGGAGGGTGGGAGGTTTAGGAGGGAGGTCAAGAAGCACTTTTTCACAGAGAGGGTGGTGGACACTTGGAATGCACTGCCGGAAGAGGTCATCTCAATGAAGACAGTGGGCTGCTTTAAGAGAGTCTGGGACAGGCATAGGGAAAGTAAGGGATCATGGGGGAGGGCGGAGGAGGTGGAGGAGGCATGGACATTAGCTCAAACTGTGGACCCTGCAATACGAGCAGAGTTGATAGACCAAATGGCCTTCTTCTGCTGGCTTCTTCATAGTTTACTGCTGTTTCTCTTTTATTTTGAAATGACCATCACGATTTCAGCCAGACCACAATTTGTTTTTCCCTAAGGGGATATTCGTTATCTTGGTTCTCTGTACTTATGTTTGGCATGCCAGACAAACCCAAGAAGAAAATGGGACCTACTGGTTTTAAAAATTGTGTTAAATGCTTTAGTCTTCTGGCTAAGGCAGACAGCCCCGAGTTGTGTTTGAAGTGTTTAGGTCCCAATAAGATTTTTAAAAACTCTGAGCTGTTTCAGGGGACTTGAACAAGGGAAGAGCGAAATCGGGTTAATTAGCTTAAAGGTTATATCAGTCAAGCAGTTATGCATGCACTTTGAATCCCCCCACACAGTCACACCTCTGGGTACCCAGGTGGAGAAGAGATGGGCTAGCCAGGACCGTTGCCCGGGGTTGGCCGGCGTCGCAGCTGGTTGGGGTCCTGTGAGGGAAAACACAACATGCACAATACACACTATTTGTAATCTGGAGCCAGAGGGCTCAGTTAGTAAAGGAAAAGAAACAAGAAGACAATCTGATGACACACTCAGATTAAGCTGTTGTTACAGGGAGCTACCCTGGTATTTACTCACGATACTCAAGACTGGACACAGGCTGGGTGAAAATCGAGACCGCAGGTGGTGGATCTGGAATGCCAGGAGAAGCAGGGCCCACACGAGTCGCCGAGGCATCATTTCTGTTCAAGTGTGGAGCAGGGGGCTGATCCCCAGGCAGGTCTCTCATCGATGGCTTCCTGTGCAGCGGGTAGTCTGGCTGGGCCAGGTCTGGCAAGGCCCAGACCGCATGGAGACAAATTTGGATGGAGTCCGTTTTGGTCTGGATACAGCTTCTAGCAAGCAGAACACAGTTCACTGGTGGGAACTAGCTCACGACCCACCACCAGCTCACAGCACATTTACATGTAGGAATTCCACCGACCAGGCAAAGCACTCCCGGTCACAGTCGCGAAAGTCTCTGCACACACACTAGGAGCTTAGGTGGCTGGAACTCTTGACAGGCCAATTGCATTCAGCAAAATCTTCAGTCTTCTTCAGGTTGATCCTGGCCCTTCAGTAGCTTACTTTAGTCACACAACCTGATTCGGCTGAAAATAATTCTTTCCCCTCTCAGGGCAGCAGGCAAACATGTAGGCCAAAACTCAGGCTTTTCCACAGAGACTGTCTCAAGCATCTTGCTTCTTCAGCTCCCAACTTAGATCTGCATTAAACAGCAGGCAGCTTGGGGATTTCCCTCAGATCCAAAAAGTTCAATTGGCTGATTCAGCTGTCAGTTAAAGCAAGAGGTCCCCCTTCAGTTGCAAAAAGCCCCAAACTACAATTCCTACAGATTTTGACTTCAAACAGCTCCTGTAGTCCGGCTACATTTTAGGTCCCACCAGAACTGATTGGTCCAATTCACAGTCCTGGGCCAAATGGTGGGGATAAACAAGATGGTCCTTGCTGCAAAGAAGGCAGGTTAGACAAACTACATTATCATTAAGAGTGTTAATGATTTTCAGCAAATGGTTGCATCTTTCAACAGAGCTTCCTCTCAGATTACTTATAACTGCAATCCAGGCAGCTCTTAAATAGACAGTACACAGAGGCTATACAGGCATTCTCTGGCAATACATTTAAACTGCTAAAATGCAGGACACCAGCCGGGCAGTGAGCATTTAGGCAAGCTCAGGGAAGACTTTTCGGGAACCCCCATTTCTAGGGGGGGTTACACTATTTCTCCTATTTCTCCTTTGTCAAACAAATGGTGAACACCTTAGCCTTCTCCACTCAGGAGTCTGGAGAGGATGAGGAGGAAGCTGACTTCCTTGATGTGATGGGATTAACTCCCACTAAGAGGTTACTTTTACCAGCACACAAGTCCCTTCAGAAAACAACCTGCATTTCCTCCAAACCCCTGCCCCATACCAGGCATAGAGAAAAATATAGAAAATATGTTCCAGCTTGACAAGCATGGTGCCAAGTACCTCTACACTCACCTTGACCATGAAGGGGTGGTTCAGGCAGCTGCCTGTGATAAGGCCAGAGTTCCTACCTCTACCCAGCCTCCGGAGAAGGATTCCAGAAAGCTGGACAGTATGGGGAAAAAAGTACACACGACTGCCTCCCTGCTTCTGAGGCAGATCAAATGTATACATGGCGTACACAGCACAGTAGCAGAAGGCCCTATGGAATGGAATACTGGCTATCTATGACAGCCTCCATGGGGAACAGGTTCAAGACATAGCAAATACAGCCAGGTCTGCACTGGATGCCACAAAGTACCTGTTTCATATGGTAGTAGATGCCAATGACTCTCCTTCCAGAGTTCTTGCACATGCTATCTCCTGAAGGAGGTTTGCTTGGCCTAGAACAACCAGTCCGTCGCAAAATACCTAGACAAAAGCTTTTCCCTGTGAGAATAGCTCCCTCTTGGGTGACAAGACAGAGGCTTATATGAAAAAAGTGGAGGACTACAAAGCCACTTACAAGAGTAACACTGAGAAAGAGAAGGCCTCTACTTCTTACAGGCCTCATGGAAGGGGAGGCAGAGGTAGAGGCTACTGTCCTGGCGCCTTCTACCCCATGCCCTATGACTACTCTCGGATGAGAAATTTCTTCAGGAGCAGAGGAAGTTCCAGAATGGTTGACCAGGCTTTGATCTCTAAGGCTCAGTCCAAACACAGCCCCTGATATGTGTGTCCAGGTCACCAGTCCTCTTCCAGTAGGAGGAAGGCTGGCCCATTTCTTCCAGGACTGGAAAAACATCACCAGAGGTAAGTGGCCAAGGCCTTACCCTGTAATTCAGAAGATTTCATCTCAGTCTGTAAACAGACATTTCCATCCTTCACTCCCCAACAGAAAGAATTCTCTTGGAACTGGAGGTCACAAAGCTTCTGCAAGCAAATGTAGTGGAAAAAGTACCTCCTGCCAGTGGGAAAAGGCCTTTACTCAAGGTACTCCCTGTCCCACAAGACAAATGGGGAATGGCGACCCATTCTAAATCTCAAATTCCTAGACAAACATCTGGACAAAATCAAGTTCAAGGTGATCACACTGTCCACAGTCAGTCCCATCCCTGCAACAGGGAGAATGGCTGGCATCTCTGGACCTGAGGGATGCTTACTTTCACATTGCCTTCAGGCCCAGTCACAGAAAGTACCTGCATTTCGGGCTGCTCTCTGGTTACTACCAGTTTACAGCCCTCCCCTTTGGCCTCTCCTCTGCCCCCAGGATATTGGCAAAGTGTCTAGCTGTGGTGGCAGCACATCTTAGAAGGGAGGGGGTGATAGTTTTTCCTTACCTAGATGACTGGCTAGTCATTGGAAAGTCCCATCAGCAGGTCAGAGACTACCTCCACTTCACACACAGCACTCTAGAGGGATTGGGGTCCTCATCAATGTGCAACAGTCACAGACAGAACAGTAAAACTACTGGAGTTCATAGATGTAGAACTGGATGCCTGGCAGGGCAAAGCATTCCTGCCCCAGGAAAGGGTAGTGAACCTTGTAGGGCTGGCAGATTCCTTTGTCCAAGGTCACCCTAGGCCAGCAAGACACTTCCTCCAGCTTCTGGGACACATGGCCTCCACCACAGCAGTAGTCCCAGGCACAAGGTTTCAAATCGGGGACATTCAGTTCCACTTAAGTTCCCACTGGCCACAAAGGCGACATTCTCTGTCCACGATGGTACCAGTCACAAAAATGCTGCTACAGGCCCTAGACTGGTGAAAACAGTGGATAACCTTAGGGAGGGTGTACAGTTCCAGGTACAAGCTCCCCCAGCTGTCCTGACAACAGATGCCGCTATGCTGGTCTGGGGTGCCCACCTAGGGAACCTAACAATAAATGGTGTCTGGTCCTCTCAGGAGTCCAAGGAGCATGCAAACCTGTTGGAGCTAAGAGTAGTGCTCTTAGCTCACCTGGCATTTGCACCACATGTCAAGGGTCAATCCATCCAGGTCAGAATGGACACCACCACTATGTATTATATCAGCAAGCAAGAGTGCACAGGGTCCTCGAAGATGTATACAGAGGTCATGAAACTCTGGAATCTGGCTTGCTCACTAGAGGTCCACCTCTCAGCAATCCACCTCCCAGGGAAGGACAATGTTCTGGCAAATTCTCTCAGCAGGATTTGCCAGAGTCGCCATGAGGGGATTCTCAAAAGGCAGGTGTTGACCACATTCTTCCAGAGGTGCGACACACCAGAGATGAACCTGTTCATATCCAAGAACAATTTTCGACTTCCACTCTACTATTGCAGGCCTCCAGAAATGGGTACAGTCCCCTTGGGGACTGTGTTCCTCGACTGGACAGGGACGTTTCTGTATGCCTTTTCTCTCTCCCCCCCCAATTTCCTCTGCTCTTTCGAGTCCTCCTGAAGCTGAGTAGTCCACCTGCATCCATGATCCTGGTAGCTCCAGACTGGACCCAGGCAGCCTTGGTACTCCCTGCCCCTGTTCATCAGAAACCCGATTCGGCTTGCCCTGAAGCACAACTTGCTGACCACATCTATTTTTTTTTTTTAATTATATTTTATTGACTATGTAAATAA
Source organism: Neoceratodus forsteri (assembly GCA_016271365.2). Classification (NCBI taxonomy): domain Eukaryota; kingdom Metazoa; phylum Chordata; order Ceratodontiformes; family Ceratodontidae; genus Neoceratodus; species Neoceratodus forsteri. Next base: position 1,657,409,566 of record CM028130.1, on the reverse strand, counting down.
ATGTTACACATATTAGCCAACAGGCAGGCATTGCATAAATCATAAGCTTGCTTAAACAGCAGGCACATAATTCTTACAGTAACAAAACTGATGCACCCCTGTTCAATGATGCAACATGTGGGGGTTTGCAGATCTTTCAACAAGTAGGTTATAGTAAAACGTTGGAGATATATACGTGTGAGTGTGTGTGTGTATATGTGCGTGTATGTATGTATGTATGTATATGTATATGTGTGTGTGTGTGTGTGTATATGTGTATATATATATGTGTGTGTGTGTGTGTGTGTGTGTGTGTATATGTGTATATATATATATATATGTATATATATATATATATATATATATATATATATATATATATACACACTACGTGTGTGTGTGTATAGTATATGTGTGTATGTGTGTGTATATATATATGTATGTATATATGTGTGTGTGTGTGTGTGTGTGTGTGTGTGTATATATATATATATGTATATGTGTATGTGTATATATTGTGTGTGTGTATATGTATATATGTATATATATATATGTGTGTGTGTGTATATATATATATATATATATATATATATATATATATATATATATATATATATATACACTGCTATGTGTATGTGTGTGTATGTATGTGTGTGTGTGTGTATATATGTATATGTGTATGTATATATATGTGTGTGTGTGTGTGTGTGTGTGTGTGTATATATATATACATATATATATATATATATATGTGTGTATATATGTGTATATATATATATGTGTGTGTATGTATGTATATGTGTGTGTGTGTGTGTGTGTGTATATATGTGTGTGTGTTATATATATAATATAAATGTTGTTCATGATCATGCACCCTATCAAAGGGTGAAACATCCACCCCGTTAACATCGGGTACGCAAAATAAAACACAAACCCTCCTGCACATAACATGTAGAACACAGTTTAAGATTAACATTTTAACTTTGGTAAGTTAATAAGAAGAGACAGAGAGAAGGCCTTACTTCCATATAAGATCTGTAGACTAGCAGGCATTATCAGAACGTGATGCACCCCCAAAGTACGGAGGCGAGTCCTGACATCATCAGAACTCTTCCTCCTCATCCAAGTGGTATAGCTTAAGTCCGGAAAGAGGTGTACCCTTATGTCCTCTTGCCCTTGAAGTGGACTTTGGTTTTTAGCATTTTGGAGAATTAAAGAGCTAGTGTACTGCCTGCAATTAATTGTAACTTTCAGATGTAGTCAGCTATCACTTCTTATATCTCAAGTATTTATTCTTTTCTGATTGCTAATTAGAAGATTTGCCACCTGGCAGTCTGGGGTGATGTGTGGAGCAGCACTCTGTCTGGAGGAAAAAAAAGTAAGTTCTGTTCCTCCCACTACATCAACACTGAAACCACACTGACTATGATATCACTAGTAACCAATAAGAACCATTTCTTACTGCCAGGTTTCACTTTCACATGAAGCAGCAGGGACTGACTCTACCAGGTTACTAGTGATGTCACAATGTCCTGCATTTTGATTGGTAGCTTGTGAAAGTCACTGCTCAGGCTGCAAGGATTGTGGTGCTTCAAGGTGGTTGGTCTAATTTCTGACTATGTAGTGGGAGGAACAGAACTGACTTTTTTTTTCCTCCAGAGAGTGCTGCTCCACACATCACCCCAGTACTGCAAAGTGGAAAATGTTCTAATTAGCAAACAGAAAATAAAAAAAAAATACTTCAGATGTTGGAAGTGATAGTTGACTGTATCTGAAAATTACTGTTAATTCCAAGCAGTACACTAGCTCTTTAAGTCTCTTTCTGTCGAAGTGTGGAATGCCAACATGATGGTCCAGGGCATGAATACTCCCACAGCTGCATGGGGCGGACCTCCACATGGTGAGATATGATGCACTTTTATAATCTCGAAGTTTGCCTCGAGGTGCAGTAAATTCATGAGCCAGTCTTTTATTAAAGCAGAAGGATTTTCTCCTTCTGTCTCCTTTGGTAAACCCAACACTCAAATGTGGTAGGCTCAAGTCGCATTTTCTAAATTCTCCAGATGCTGCCCCAGCAGGCTATTCTCTTTCGGTAGGCCTGAGGTGACAGCAAGGGCTTTGTTGCCATTTTTGGTTGCTTCTTTTGTTTCCTCCACCAGAGCCCCCACTCGAGTGTTGAGCTGCTTCATTTCTGTGCTGAGCTCCTCCATTTTGCGATCCAAGCCTTGGATCGCCTGTAGCAGCGCAGCATTGGACAGCTGGGACATGGCATGTCCTGGTCTCCTGCTCCTGGCTGTGGGTCTTTACTACTACCCGCTTGCGGCTCTTTTGAGTGGGCTCCCTTCAGGCTGGCTACTGTCGTACTCTACGAGCCACAACTCCAATAGACTGTTCACCTTTTCTGCAAATTTTTGATTTTTCTGTTGCCTAAAGAATTCTCTCTCAATTGTTGCTGATTGAAAGAAAAATTAGTAGGTGTGCAGCGATCATTTTTAATATCATGTCTATATGTAGTGTTGTACTGGAAGGCTGTTTATAGCTTGGCTGCTGGCCATGCCCCCCCCCGCTGACCACATCTTAGGGCAAAGTGACATATCTGAACCTCAAGTCTCTGTACCTCAAAGCCTTGTTCTTGAGGAGCTACAAGTACTCTAATTTTCACTTCTCAGGCCAGGTTCTTAAGGTCTCCAGGAAGCCTGCCACTAGGAGAACATATGCCTCCAAGTGATTCTCCCTGTGGTGTGCACCCTAGCAGATCAACCCTCTTCAAGCAGATATGCTTTTACTACTGGACTATTTGGTACACCTTCAGGCTCTAGGAAGACCTGCTACCCTAAAGGTTCACCTGGCTGCTTTTTCTACCTATGTATCGGCAGGTAAGCAGAAAACAGTAGCTTCTCACCCTATTTTCAAGAGATATTTCAAAGGTCTCTGACATTTGTATCCACCAATGAGGGCACCTGTCACTCCTGGGACCTGAACATCTGCATAGCCAAGCTCATGGAATCCCCTTTTGAGCCTATGGCCTACAGATTTGAAGCATGTCACTTGAAGACGGGTCTTCTAATGACATCACTTAAGTTGTGAAGAGTGTACAGGATTCAGGCCCTCTGCACTGATCCCAACAATAACATATTCCACAGGGACAAGGCAGTTCTAAGGATCAACAGGAGATTCTTTCTCAAGTTGGTGTCTGAGTTCCACCTGAACCAGTCCATCACCCTTCCTGTGTTCTTCATAGAGAAATCCAGCTCTGGTGAACAGAGATTGCACAGCCTGGACATGTAAAGGTATGTCGCCTACTTTGTTGAGTGCACCAAAGGTCCCAGATCTTCTAACTCCCAGCTGTGTCTCACATATGATGAGGTGGGAAAGGGCAAACCAGCTTCCAAGCTGACCATAGCCTGTTGAATAGTTGCCTGCATTCAGTTCTGCTACTCTACAGCTGAAAAACGGCCACCTCGGGGTCTCTGGGCACACTCCACTCATGGCACTGCTGCATTTGTAGCAGCAGCCAGAGATGTTCTCTTGTTGGAAATCTGTAAAGCAGTCACATGGAAAACAGTTCACACCTTTACAAAGCACTATTGTCTGGACATACAGTCCAGAAGAGATGACAGGTTTGGCACTGCAAAGTCTTCTTTTCCCCAAGTAGGTTCTGTACCCAGCCTCCCAAGGTACTGCTTTGTAGTCTGCATATGTTAAGTATAATGAGGGATTCCTTTTTTTTTTTTTTATATATATTTATTTACTTTATGCCCCCCTTCCACACCATCCACCTTTCTTCTGGGGAGCCCTAGGTTGTGTGTGCTCCCATAGTGGTGGATTCTCTCCACAGTTTGCCTCCCCTTGGTGGGAAGGGAGTGTACCCCCTCTATGGCCCCCCCAGTCCATAAGTGTGTGACAGGTGGTAGGACCCCCCACCCAAGGAACCCAGTTATGGAGTCTCTGGACAGCTGGGTCCCATCTACAGGCATCTGCTGTGGGGTCAGTACTCAAGGGGAGCCAAGGAGGCGGAGCAGGTTGAGACCTGCTGCAGCACCGGATCCTGGCCGACATCCTCCCACCCAGATTCCTGCATCTCCACCTGTGGTAACCCAGGTGGCAAAGCAGTGGAACTTGCAGTCCACCCTCCCCGGAGGAGGAGGAGAGCAGCCTGTCTGGCGCTTGATTGTCCTCCCAGGTCACTGGTGTCGCAAGCAGTAGTGCTGCTGCGCTGGCAGGCTGGTGGATTCTTGGGGTTTAAAGAAAAAATTTACTTAGTAATATTGTTTCTTCCAGGAATCCCCATTATACTTAAATCTCCCACCTACCTCCCTTCCAGAACCAAGAAAAGGTTATACAATCACCATTTTTTTTCTGCTTGAGTATTACTTATTGGCATTCACAAACTTCATTTCTGGCTAAAATTTCTTCTCTTCTGCTGTATTTGGCATTTGGGCCATCCTGTTGCCCTTAGGGCTTGTATTTTTATATAGTTTTGTTGGGTTTATATACTGGGGGCTATTTTTTTGGGTTCAGCTCAGAAGGACCTGATGTTATGTTGTAGAACACAAGATCACCCAGAGAGCAAAGATTTGAATTGTGTTCTAAATTCCATTCCACACACTCCAGGGCAGCTTCACCAACCAGACTCACTGTGTAAGTTAAGCATAATGAGGGATCTCCTGAAAGAAACAATATTACTGTGGTAATTTTTGTCATATGACACAAACACTAACTCAACATATATATGGCCATGGTTGCACCCCTATAGTTAGGGTTGAGTGGGCATTTCAATGTTAAACTCAACATTTTGCACTTTAATAACTTTGCAGCCATTCAATGGATTTTTATGCCAGTTGGCATGCACTGTAACCCAGGGTAGATCTCTGGATGTAAGGGTTATGTTCTGGTCAGCTGTGCAGTTTCCGAGTTCTGGAGGGTAGAAAGCATTTTTTCGGCCATTTACTTTGCTGGTTTTTTTTTTTTACTTGCCTACAAACCAGATGGTTTGAGATTTTCAGGGCAGAAGGGGACTACCACAGATGTGCCTTTGCTAGTTTGGAGAAAAGTTGATAAGCCGTTTGTAATTTATTTCATTTTAAAAATGTGAAAAAATAATTTCTGAGTATGCTCAGTAAGCACTAAAAACAGCTGTATGAAACAAAAAAAGGAATCCTGTTTCATATGGGAAAATTTCTTTTTCGTTTGTTGCCATCTTGTTTCTGTTTTTTCTTAATTTTGTTTTTCAAAAGCCACAAAACTGACATCCTGGAGAGAGACCACCAACACCTAGCTGGCTGATTGGGACCCCGTTAGGTACATTCTGCACCTCAATGTTAAGAGATATGCCCTAGAAATGTGTTTTAGTAACTGTTGTTATTCCTTTTTCGTGACCACGTGATATGAAAACAGAATCCTTTTTCATAGCACGAGTTATGAAAAAGGATCCTTTTCATGACTCTAGAATCTTTGCCTTGTGTGTTTGTCCCCAGTACTGTCATGTATTTTCCTGGTGTCTAGCGGCACCCCCCACCACCTGCCGATTCCTAAGGAGGGCTAAGGGGCTGTAGCCCCCATGTGATCTGGTAGCTCAGCAGATATGCTTTAGTGAAGTCATCTGTTTACTGAGTCTCTGTAGCCACATACATTTTAGTGAAACCAGCTGCTGTATGTGGCAGCCAGTGCGAGGTCATGGAAGTGAAAGCCACCTGCCAGGTGACAAGATCAGGAGAGTGTGGATCAGTTGGAAGGTACTGAGCGGAGAAGCTCACTACAGCCAAGCAACAAACAAACTGTAACCTCTGTAACCCCCTGTGTGAAAACACCAGTCATGAAAGCAGTGAAAATTGACACGCCAGGTGGCAAGATCAGTAGAAAAGCCGCAATCAGTTCTGTGTTATACTGACTGTCTCTATGTGGAGAAGCTCACACAATGCTGCAAACAACTATAAGCCTTTCATCCTGCACCCCCCACCCCTGGAACAACCAGCTGCGGGTGAGTACAGTGAAGAAAGCTGCCCGCAAAGACCCAGTTACACTAAGCAATAGAGCTCCTACACTTGGGCTATCATGCATGCTGACTAAGCTCTCCTCATGTTGTTCTCTATGCTGATATGAAAAGTTAAATACAATAGGGCAGATTTCGATTTTAGACGTGAGTAAAACAGCCAGGGAATGTAACTTACATGAGACACAATTCCATCCTCAACAGAATGGGTTATGCCACAGAGCAGGTGCAGGTCACCCATCTGACCTCAGCTGTTTGCATGTAGAGTCTGTCAAGAATGAGCTCCTTGAAGATCCTGCAAACATTACACATTATTTCCCACCATCTTCATTACTGAAAAGGTGCTTTTTACGACTGTGGGCGGAGCCTACAGGAGTATTGCATGTACAAAATGAGTGATGTCATGTTTTCTATCCGTGGAACTGACTGAAGGTGTAAATAGTCTCCTCCAAGAAATGTTTTCCATCCTCAAATAAATACTTTCATGTTAGTCAATGGTAGCAGGGTACTATTTGCTTTCTTAAATGGGTGGTACAAGAACTGGAACCTGAATAGTGGGAGGCAGCATTGTTTTTTTGGGGTGGGGGGTGTAAGATCCAACCCACCTCCACCCAAGAAGCTCCTAAAGATCCAGATCACTTTTTTTTTATTTATTCATATGGGAGGGGCATGAGGTGCATGTATTATGTCGGAAGAAGACTCAGTAGTTTGATCTGGACCTAGGAACAGAACACATCTGTGGAGTCCCTGCATTTTGTTAAGGACTAGGAAGAGCTTAAGGATTCAGCTTCCAAGGAAATTAGACAGCTTTCAGATATTTCTTAAACATTTATACACTAAAATGGGCACAGTACTTGGTAAACACAGTCTGTGATGAAGTGTATTTTTCTATTTTAAGTTTGTGAAATGGAGTTGATATGCATGTTAAAAATACCAGCTGCAATTAGCAACTACTTGTGAAACAAAATGCTGTTTTTTTGTTTTTGTTTTTCTATTTACTTTTTCCTGGCTCAGTTTATATCAGTGAAAAGAAAGACTGGAACAACTATCAGAGCTGCCATCCAACTGGACAAGCTATTTATCACTCATTTTCATTTAAAATAACACAAATGTAGTTTCACATTTTTACCATGAGGAAGCAAGAAGATGAACCAGATGGTTGTTAAATGCATTCGTTGACACCTGTGAATGAATGGGGTTGTTTTTTGTAACATTCCTGGTGAGTTAATTACTCCTTGGAACCTGTTATTCCAGTTTTTGCCACTGTGTTCCTGGAACTTTCTGCATAACAAGTTCCCTTAGGCACCTTACAGCACCTCATTAAGCCATTTGATATCACCATCTTTGCAGGACATTGCATAGGAAGAGACCCAGCCTTGGGCTACTGTTTATATTCTACTGAATCTTCATAACTTGCAGTTTGTGACTATAGATGTTTATAACTGAACGGTGATAACCTCATTTCCTTCACTTGCAAATAGGCAGGCATTTGTGTGTCTGATTTCTGTTTGACTTACTGTAGGTTACACATAGACTGAAAAATTTATAACATGTGGTATTGTGATTCAGTGAACTGATAAATGGGGATTTTGGTTTCTTTTACAAATTCATTTTTCCTGACCATGGATATACTAAAACAAAAATTTCTCAACAAAAGGTTTTTAAATAAATTATCTGGTTTGCGGGGGCTGCCACAAGCAGAATAGGACTTCACAGATGGGGGAACTCAACAGCAGCAGAAAACAGAAGCATGTTGGCATTAAAAGCTTAGTGGTGTGGATGTAGAGGTACCAGTATTTAAGCATGACTTTGGTAGAGGATTAATTGTGACGGGGTGAGGAGGGAGGGAGTCTTGATATTTTTAGCATAATGCTTTTCTGAAACTTCAGCCTTCAATGGGTTAGACTTTGTAGCCATCTGTACAGTATATCACTAAGCCACATGCAGTGGGGTATGGGTAAACCCACATCACCAGATCCAGGACAGAGCTGTAAAATCTGGACTTGGCATAGCTTGTGCAAATATCAGCTGATCTGGTGGAGCAGCAATAAAGATAAACTATGCAATACCCTCAGTAACACACCTACCCCAGTTTACATTTACCTGATGCCCATTTTTACGCTTAGATAGTAATATCTTCCTTCAAGAGAACAGCTTGTAATGAAATGTGTCAAATTTACATTGGCATTTGGGGATATGTACTTTTATATAATGTGAATTTTGTGTGTGAATTGTATATCAGTCTCTTAAAAAAAAAAAAAAAAAAAAAAAAAAAATAAAAACATCAAATGTCTTCAAAAACTTGTCTCAACATTGTGTTTAACTTCCACCTTGTCACAACCTACAGTTGTCTCAGCAGTGTTTTCAGTTAGGGTACAGTACCTTCATGTATATGATGGCCTGGTTCTGTTGAGTTGATTGCTGTAACAGTGCATAGAATAAAATGCAAAACATATTGGTAACTGTAATACAGATGGTGGCATTATTTTTAATTATACAATGGCAAGGAAAAATGCAAGAAGCTGATTGGCTGCTGACCCATTGAAACAGTGATGTTATTACACAATAACATCACCGTAGCTTTGGATTTGGATCATTCCTTGCATTTTCTCTTAAGAAATAGTTTTACACACTAACAAAAACATCTGTTTAAAATGCATTTTTTATTCTGTATATAACAACAAGCCATTGTATAATTGCAGTTAGGCACACCAGGGTGTGTGTTATCTTGTAATAATGTCACTCCTGGGGTGGTGGAAGTATTCTGCTTCACCTCATGCTTCAACCCACCCCAGGAGTGACATTATTACATAACACACACCCTGGAGTGCCTTATTGCTTAAATATGCCCTTTCTCAATGTACTAAGGGAGGACCTAGTGACACCACTGACCACACTTTTTAACAAATCATGGGAGGATGGGGTGGTACCTCAGGACTGGAGGAGGGCAGATGTGATTCCCATTCATAAAAGTGGGAGCAGGGCAGAAGCAGGAAACTACAGACCTGCAAGTTTGACCTCAGTGGTAGGGAAAATGATGGAATCACTTCTGAAAGAAAGAATTGTTGAGTACCTAGAGGCCAGCGGGGCACAGGAACCAAAGCAGCATGGATTTACAGCAGGAAGGTCATGTCAGATGAATCTAATAGATTTCTTTGACTGGGTGACCAAAGTAATAGATCAGGGAGGGCTGTGGATATGGCTACCTAGACTTTAGCAAGGCATTTGACACAGGCCCACACAAAAGATTAATAATCAAGTTAGCCAGCCTGGGAGTGGGTCCCAGGGTGGTAGCCTGGTTAACAAACTGGCTACACAACAGGACACAGAAGGTAGTAGTGAGTGGAACACATCCCGAAGAAAGGGGGGTCACTCATGGAGTACCTCAGGGCTCAGTACTGGGTCCAGTCCTCTCTAACATCTTTATAGGTGACATTGCAGAGAGTCTGGAGGGAAAGGTATGCCTCTTTGCAGATGATACAAAGATCTGTAACAGAGTTGATACACAAGGGGGGTTAGAAAGGATGAGAAGGGACTTGGCAAGGTTGGAGGAATGGTCAGACATATGGCAACTTAGATTCCGTGCAAAGAAGTGCAAAGTAATGCACCTGGGAAACAAAAACCCAGGAGAAGAGTACACAATAGCAGGGGAGATACTAAGAACAACAAAAATGGAACGGGACTTGGGGGTAGTCATATCAGATGACCTAAAGGTGGGTAAGCAATGTGAGAAGTCAGTAAGGAGAGCCAGGGAGATACTGGGATGCATAGGAAGGGGCATCACAAGTAGAAAAAGGGAAGTGGTTATCCCTCTGTACAGACAGTTGGTGAGACCCCATTTGGAGTACTGTGTGCAGTTTTGGAGACCTCATTTACGTAAGGACATAGACAGGAAGGAAGAAGTCCAGAGGAGGGCAACTAAAATGATGCAGGGTCCGCATCAGAAATCATATGAAGAGAGACTGAGAGAGCTTAATATGTATACCCTTGATTAAAGGAGGGACAGGGGGGACATGATAGAAACGTTCAAGTACCTCAAAGGAATCAACAAAGTCCAGGAGGGTAGCATCTTTCAGAAAAAGAGATGTGTAAGAACAAGGGGGCACAATTTAAAGATAGAGGGGGGACGGCTTAAGGGTAATGTGAGGAAATATTTTTTCACTGAGAGAGTGGTGGATGCATGGACCTGCCTTCCTGGGGAGGTTGTTGGGTCTAAAACAGTGAGAGAATTCAAACATGCTTGGGACAGACATAAGGCAATTGTAGTGGGGGGTGGCAGGAAGTAGGCTGTTGGTTAACTAGAATTTGCAGCTTATCCAGTAGGTAGGAAATGGCAGACTGGGTGGGCCAAGTGGTCCTTATCTGCCATCAAAGTCTATGTTTCTATGTATGTCTATGTACTGTACTTTGATTCAGTTAGTGTATATGCAACAGCCTTCATGTGAACACTCTGGGCTTCTCTTTGACTCCTGATGTTTATTTGCTTTAGCTATTGTACATTGTTTGAACTGTTTTGGTCTTGATGTGGTGCCTGTGTGCTCAAACAATGTAATCTGTTTATCTACTGTGACCCATGTATCTCCAGTGAATGATTGTTATAACTGTCTGCTCTCCGAGCCATTATTTTTTGACTTGTTAACTGTGCTGTCTTTGTATTAGTTTCGGTGAGGTGCCTTTGTAAATGAGTCTCTGACTCAAAGGTTTGTAAATCTGATATTTTTTAAATAATAAATAAATGTTTGTTTAAACCCATGAAACACCCTTGTCTAGTTAATGCATTCACAGTCGTAGTGGCTCTGCCAGAGCTTTTTTTAATAGACTTATCAGTGATTTTGTCCTGGTACCTGCTAGTCCACGAGCCTAAATGCTGCCCAAACAAGCCAGTGTGGGGTGAGATTTAGACACAAGGTCTTGAATGATTATCACTGTGCAACTGTGAACTCTTACCTTGCAGTAAAGTTTAACCCTGTCGGAGAAAAGTCCTCAAGTCTTTTGGTCTGTTTGATCAGCATTTACATTAATGCCAGACCAAATTATGATGTTGGTCAACTGAAGTGTGTGAAGCACTGTGACTAAGTAAACAAGTATTTGTCAATGCTGAACGTTTGCTGCTTGTTAAAACGACTTGTAAGTTCACCGGGGGAAGGGTGGCAACTTTGCCAAGTAACAATTGTGTTCATTCTGAACAGACATTTGAATTTTATTATACAGTAGAGCAGGTGAAAATGTGAAATGTTTTATTTGCATTGAGATACATATATATAAAAACAAAACAAAAAAATAAACTTTTTTGTTCAGTACAAAATTAGGATGGGGAGAACAAAATGTCAGCCTGATGCAGCTCAGTTTGGGGCCACATAAATTTATGAAAGTACATGCTGAAGTGCAGAGCTGCTGTTTATGGCACACCCTCCGATCCCCATCCCTGGGCTTATTTTGTTTCCCTGGTGTCTAGTGCTACCCCCCCGCCTATTTTTCATCCGCCGTAATCATTATATTTTTCCCTGGTGTCTAGTGGTACCCCCCACCAGCCAATGCTACCCCAGTACCTGAAAAACAGAAAACTGTCCTCTGTGTTTTTTTTTTTTCATGAAACTGTCCCTCACTGATTTGAACCTCTCCAGTCCCCACCTCCCACTCATCACCCACCACCCTACATACCGAGCAATTAAGTGACTTATTCAGAGTCGCACAGTGTGGAAGTGGATGTTAAGAATCAAACCCAGATCTAGTGTGCTGGGTGTACCACGCTTATTCAGAGCTCATTATTCTAACTTCTAGGCTATACTGAGAGCACTGTTTGTGTGTGTTCTGAGTGCGTGTGTTTCTGAATGGGCAGGGAGTGTTAGAAACACTATGGGAAGCAGGTGAATGTGTTTGGCAATGCCAATTGAATTAGTTTCAGCCAGCAGTGAGGCACTGTCATTTAGAATGCAGGTTTTCTTGAAAATGAGAGTAGCATAGTAATGGGCTGGGAGTTTTACGAACACTATCGGAAACAGCTGAATGTCCTTTGCAGTGTTAACTGACTTACTTGCAAGTAGCAGTGAGAAACAGATTTGTGAAGCAGTTCTGTTTAGAATGCAGGCTGTAGTGAGTGAGTGGTGACATCAGCAGAGTTTGTATATTTGTCAGATATTTTAACACTGGTGATGTCTTCGTCCAATATCGCACGCCAGTGGAAATAACCAGTTTATCACACTGATATTGCTCTCACCTCCATTGTATAAATTATATATTGCATATCTGTATATATCTTACATGTATTTCTCTAAAAGGTGGTAAATTCAGACGTAACTTCATATTCCAGAGGATGGAGAACCTATGGAACAGCATACTAATGATGACTGTGGACATGAAATAGCATAGGCCTTCAGGTTAAGCCTGGACAAATTTTCTGCTTCATAGTGGAATTAAATGATACCCTGGGTAGCGGGGTACGTGGGAAATCCCTATAAATGACTTCATGTTTGAATAGCGAACTTATTTGTCCCTGCTTATAAAGCAGGGAGGTAGACTTGATGGACCTTGAGTCCCTTCTGACCATATACTACGTTACTATTACCACTGTTGCATCACAAGATCAGTTATTGATGGCACCAGGCAACTCTTCTTAAACTATTTTCCTTTCATTGAGCTGACACCCACCCTGTCCTTACTTCTTCCCTGTTGCTTACCTGTATTACAAGGGGGTTCATGGAACACACACTTGAGTGCTGGATTCTGTTGGGGAGGTGGGTAGGGTAATGTCTGCCTGCAGGTTCATCATATGTAGGAACACAGTGTGCAGTTGAGACAGCAGGGCTTGAATGGCAGCTTTATGTTGCACACTACCAGGGCTTTCCACCTCGTTTCCCTCAGCCACTGAGATTCCATGACCAGAGCTTCATGTGCAAACAAGCGCCAAGACGCCCACATCCACCCACACCATGCCAGTGCTTCAGGAGCCAGATGATGTGCACCCCCCCTTGCTCCAAGTGGGTCCAGCTACACAACCACCTGTGGTCACCCAGGTGGTATGGTAGTGGAGCCAGCTGCTTTTTCTACATGGAGAAAATCACGTGTTTGATGCTTGATTCCCCGGCCAGCCCCCAGTGCTTCTGACTTGTTCGAAACCAGAGTCACCGGCATCATGAATGGCAGCCTTGCTATGAGTCAATCAGCTGGCTGGCACTTCAGTTTTAGTGTTCTTAGTTACTCAAAACTAGGTCAAGTATTGCCTCCTCTCTAGCTGGATTGTGTACCCACTGCGTTCGTGAACCATCCTCTTCTATTTTAGTAAATCTCTGGCTTTGTTTTTTTGCCAGTTAATGTCTGAGAGCTTTAAGTCGCCTGTGATCAGAGCTCTAACCTACCAAGCTGCTTTAGAAATCTATTCTTGCTTTGCTTTATCCTTAGCCTCTTCCTGGTTTGGTGGCCTGATGGGCACTTGGGTTGTATGCTTCCTTCCCCCACCATCTGTTATTTGTAACTGGAGTAATTCCACCCCCCTCTCCCTCTGCAACCATCTGTTTTCCATTACGTTTATACCCATATCTTGTCCCTCCCCCCACCCCACCTTGGCTGTCCCTATGCTTCCCTTCTGACCAGTATGCAGCCTGGGGAATTTATGTCCCAGCTGTGTTTCTGATGTCTTGGTGAGCACAGTGTTATCTTGTTTGTCTGCTGTGCCCATTGCTTGGAGTTCAACAGTTTTTTTGTTTCAGATGCTGCTCTACTCAATATACATTACTGTAGCAATCTTACTGGGGAGTGTTGAAATTCATCTTTGTGGCAAATTTTGCATGCATAAACCTAGTTTGGCATCATGGTTCATTATAATCATAACTGTTTTCAAAGACATTAGGTTCTTTTCATTCGTTTTCAGATAGCTGCACTTATACGTTGTCAAGGGTGCATTAATATTTAAAAAGCTCTACATGGAAGGCACTTTACTTGTTGTAATAAAAGCAGACAAATATCCTTAGATGAGAAAAAGGGCTCTTTCTGTTTATAATTTATGTAAATGTACTTATTGAACATACTGTTGATAATGCATACATATTTTGTTGCTGGTGCAAGTTTTAATATACCAGAATCTATGACCTAACTTGGGGGTGAGCATGAGGGAATCAGAACTGCACTGAATCTGTAAATTATTTTTTCACAGTAGTTTTTTTTTTTTTTTTGGTTACATACTAGTTCAGATGTTATTGCGCTGCTAGCAATACATGGCTTTTTAGTAATCTCACTGGGTGTTTCTGATTTACACACTGCTAATAAGAACCATTTTACAACTCTGTAGTTTTTGTCCTTGCTGTCCTTGCTTATCTAATTATTGACACAGTGCATCTGTGTTATACTGCAGAACTCTGTGGTTGTAGGGACAGAAACTACGTCATATAGTTCTAACATGGTACTTAAAGAGCACCTTTGTGACATCCTTCCTACCTCATGAATAAATTTGGCTTGGTGCATTTATTTCCCTGTGAAGTCCGTTTTTCTGTGAAGATTCATTTTGCATATTTATTAAGTGCAAAATGGGGCTCTGTGCAGCTCACAGTGCTGGTAGTCTCCACTCTGCAAGATACTGGTGTCCTGTGTGATGTCTTGGGGAGTCAGGACTGCAGGGCGAGCCAGAAAGAATATCCTCTGCAAGAAGTGCTCCTCGGATCCCCTGGCACTTCTGCCCACGGAGAGAATATCATGTAAGAATCGCCTCCTTCCGATCCCCTGACACCTCTGTCCACAAATTGGTATTAATTTTTACACCAAAGAAAGTTATGTACGGGTTCAGTGCAGTTGGGGGTGGAGGGTTCATATGCCACAAACAGTCAAGGACACTGTCAACGCTTGAGCTAATTTTGACAGGTTGGTGATGGTGTCTATAGCAATGCTTAGTAACATACCCACAGATGAAGAAAAGTGGAAGAAATAAATCAGTTTTGCTAGGATTGCATATCTCTCCATCTACCTGAAATATTGGAGCCGCGTGTCCATGTGCTTACAGTGGCACCGAGCAACCCAAACTCGTTCATGAACGGGTAAGCTTTTTGAGGTCATACTTGAGGAAAAGTGTTTATCTATTACCTGTTGCAACAGGGAGTACTGTAAAGCTAGTCCAATGCAAAACCGAGCACTGGAATCAGTCATATTTTGCATTAAAAAATTGAAGCCGTAACTCAAGCCATGCACATTACCAGCTGTGGCAAGAATGTGGCCACAGTAACTATGAACACTGTTGGTTTCTTTTGATGGACTCCTTCCAGTCCTGGCTTTTGACAAAGCGCTGGTGCTTCCGAAAGCTAGAAGTTCTTCTGCATCAGTCTCCACAGTGTTGCTTGCAAAGACGACTTTAATTGCAACCCTACTACCCTTCAAGAAAGAAATGCCGCTTTGGAATGTGACAAAGTCGAAGGACTGCCCTATAAAATGAAAAATTCACGCCTTTGCAGACCTTGCTTAGGATGCAAAACGGCTGGCTGAACTAGGTACTACTGTTCACTTGTTACCAGCTCACTTGAGAGTCATTCTAAGGTACTGTGTATAATTATACTGATTATGATGCAGATGGAAATCTTTTGGCTATAAGAATGGCTGAGGAGCTGGCCTGGTAGTGCTGAGGGTTGAGGCGCTAGAGGCCACACCTTGTGCCACGCCAGCGACAGGGGTTCAGGGATAGACTCTGGTTGCCGGGGTTCAGCAGGGGGAGAAGAAGCTTGAGCGTCCAGATGACTGCTCTCCTCTACTGGGTGGGTTTGTGGGGATGCCTTGCTCTGTGGTGATACCTGGTAAAGACTGGGAGGTACCGCAAGGAGTGTGCTGTTTTGGGGAGGCACCGCAGACATCAGTGAGGGCACATCCCGCGCACAGACGCCATTGCACGCCCAGCTCCTCGGGGCAACACACACAAGGTGTAGAACCCCAGTTGGTGGGGAGGCAATGGCAGATGCCCAGGCCACTCCCACATGCTCCAGTGTTAGCTCCAACCCCTGACTTCACTCTTCATGGTTCCCACCTCTCTATGTGGGGGGAGGGACCCAGCACCCGATTTCTTGGTCAGGGGAAGGAGTTCAGGCAGGGTGGTAGAGGAGCGACTGAGCGGGCCCCGCCAGAGAGATGCCCCACCATGGACGATCAGAGCAAGAAAGAATGTACAAAAAAAAAAAGAAAAGAATGACTGAGGAAAGGTCTTTGAGCATGGATTAAGATACTGAGGCTCCTACAGATCCCAGAAACTCCAGTGAAATTAAGGATTGGTCCATGGATTCTACTTGCACAACATATACTATAGTGAAACCCAGACAACAACAATGTGATGATACAGATCAGCTACCTGATAAAAACTATTTGAACATTTAAGGACATCCTGCTTCTTTCTTTTTGGCTGTTACATTTCTGTTAGCCAGATTCTGTTATATCAATATTTGGGGTGAAAGAGACAGACATGCCCCACTGAGACCGGCTACGGCATTATCTCCTCTTTCACAAAACAGCAAAGTGCGTATGCATCAGGAATCGCATGTGTGGACTACAGGTCCCAGCTGGCATTGTGGTAACATGTTTGGCCGATGACAGCCACGTTGCCCACTGAACTTCATGTGGTTGTAGTTGTCTAAAATGAAGCAAGAAAATTGGGGGGGGTAGGGCTCTCGGGACATGGGTGCATCCGTCATTTACGTGCATATTGTGCTTCAGGAGGCTAATTTTTTTTTTTTCTTCTCCAGAATGTCCCTGAGATATTTACGATTTCCAGCCCAGGAGTCCCAACCGCCAAGATACTGTGCAGTATGAATCTCCTCCTGCTCGGCCACCTGCGTGATTTACATGCCACTCAGACCCGTGGACCACTGAAATGAATGAATGGAGGGAGGGCACAGAAGGGGAAAAAGCACTCAGGTTGTGTTCCACAACAGGAGGAGTATTTGTCTCCTGGAAAGAGCAATTGGCTCGACCTCACTAGACACTGTGTCTGGGACAGAGCAGCCATTTTAGAGGCACCAGGGACCACAGCAGGGTTGCAAGTCAACAAACGCTTGATTTTACAATTAGGAAATGAGTAATTTGCAGCCATCTTGACCCGGGATAAGTCAGAGCATTGACTACATGGCCAGGCTGCACTGAAATGCACCCAAGAGACTCACATCAACAGTAAGCAGGCAAGTGTTAATTTAAGTACTGTTTAGCAGTTAGGGCATTGTGTGATGCTTTTGGATGACAGTTTCTTAAGATTAGTTTTTTTTTTTGTGTTTAGGGCTCGGCTTTAGTCAGTGCAAATTTGCTGAGAATCGGTGAGAGGGAGGGAAAGTAGAGACTGCCTTGTGTTCAGTGCCAGTCAGCACCAGACAAATGTCACAACGAAACCTTAATGATTATTTTGATGGAGGAGATTCAGCAGCTAAAGACAAAGAAACAGCTTTATCTTCAGAGTGTGAAATTTACACATCTCGAGATTGCGACTGTTGAGATGGATAATAATGAGCAGTCTGAGGGGACAGCATCTGGAGATTCAGATTCGTCTAAAGGTAACAATAAAGGCTTTTTGGGGGTCAGCTGGACAAAGATATTTCCATGGCTTATAAAGGATTAAGTTGAGGGAAACATTGTTGGGAAGTGTAGTTGGTGCAAAAAAGGTGGGATAAATTATCCATTTGCCACAACTGGCACAATGAACCTGTGAGTGTCTGCTTTTTACACACATGAAAGAAATGGAGATCGTTTGCTAATACAAACAGGAAGGAGAACCACAGAAAAATGATCACCCCCAGTGGCATTTGAGAAGCAAATATCCAGTCCTATAAAGGGTGACAGTAACATTGCCCAGTTACTGACACTATATTACCTTACCGAACAAAGGCAATCACTGAACTAGTTTGAAACACTGCTCTACAGGTGAGGTATACTAGGAATTAGGAAGGGCATCTTAACAGTTGTTTGGAGGGGACTTTGGAGGCTATATTTGGAATCGGATCTGATGTTCTTTTATATTCACAGATTTGAAATGGCTGTCCAGGGTTGCCAGACAGTGGCACAGTCTACTCTGATTGGGATGCAAGATATGACATGCAGGACTCCATAAATGAAGTCAAACAGGAAGAAACCGAAGCCCACTTAGCATTTTCTCAGTTTCCTGGGATGAAAACACTGATGTAACCATTCACACAAAAATGAACATATATGTAAAGTGCATACTGATGCACAGTTGAATTTATTTCATTGACTACAGCAGTACCTGATGGGAGGGCAGGGACAGTTGTATCAGAAATCTTAAATGTTCATTCTGCTAATGTAAGTTGACCCTATGAAGATCCTCACACTAGCAAGTGACTGTGCAAGTCTCATGACTGGAATACATAATGGAGTGGGTGCAGAGTTAAGACAGCAAGTAAATCAGTGGCTTAGCAGGTAGCACACTTGCCTCTGAGGCCAGGAGATCAGAAGGCTGTGTGTTCTATCCCCGCACCAGGCACTTGAGTTAAATCCAGTACTGAGGAGGTGCTGCACTCCTGAGGTGCCATCTTTCAGATGAGACATTTAAACTGAGGTCTCTTCTGCCTGTTCTGGTGGTAGTTCAGGTGGCTGTTAAAGATCCCATGGCACTTCTCAAAAAGAGTAGGGGAATTTCCACAGTGCCCTGGCCAAATTTCCCAATTCGCTAAAAAAAAAAAATACCACCAACGGGTTAATCTGGTTCAAGGTCACTTGGCATTCATCTGTATCCCCCTCCCCGGGTTGTGCCTGAATATAGACAGAATTTGTCTAGTGCATTTACCCGGTCAATAAAAACTAACTAAATAATAAATCCAAGGCTGATTCAGATCTCTTGTATTGCCCACAAACTAGCACTGGCAGCAGGACAAGTATGTATGGACAACATTGATGTCAATGAATATCAAGTAACCATAAAAACTGTGTGCAAGTACTACAGCAACTCAGCAGTATGGTACAGTGCCCTGCATTTCATCAAAGAAACACTCGTTGATGACGATATAAAATATGTCTCTAAAAAGAACCTGCAAGTTTCTGTAGCCGTCACTACACACTGCAGTTCAAGCAATTTACAGATCACACCCTGCACTATTAGAAGCCTTAGAGTACAATGCAGCAAAAGGTGTCCGAGAAGCAAAGGACCTTCAAACAAAAGTAAAATCTGTCTGCTTTATCTTATGCACTTCTTTTTTCATGGATATCTTAGATGTGGTGAATAAACTGTCGCTAGTCATGCAGTGGAACAGTATTGACATTTCAGTGGCCAACAGCATGATAGAAGCCACCGTTTTAATAGACTGCCAACAGTTCAAAGAGCAGAATGGGGCAGAATGACATTTCAAGAACTTGACCGACATCCTGGCATGTGGCAGGATCAAAAAGTGAATGACAGACCAGCACTGTGTATGCAGTTCCAGACGGCATCTCAGGAATACCTGATGCAGCTCATTGAAAACATTCACACAAGATTTGAGACATCTGCAATGGAGCTGCTGCATAACTTAAATATTTTTCTAAATCCTAAATGGCTCCCTGATGACTCCAAGATAATGAACCATGGACTGCAGGAATTGAAGGATGTTTGCAGTTATTTCCAAGACATAACCTACAAAGAAGAAATGTTGCCAGCTCTTACTGACCAGGAAAGGGCTGAGAAAGATTACGGACAATTCAAACTTGTTCTCAAATCTAAACAAGCATTTGTCAATGCTGAACGTTCGCTTGCAGGTATTTGCAGTGGTGTTTGGCATGCATGGTGCTTTACCCTAATACCCTGTGCGATTGCTGGTATTTGCACAATAAATTGTCAGCATGACCTTTTTGTTACCCCCATTGTGCGCTACATAGGCGGAAACACGTTTTGGGCAGGATGTGAAAAATGACAGCTGTACTGCTCATAAGGAAGTGTGGTAAAATGCCAATGTTGAAAATCTGGGTGGAAATATTGAAAATTTGCAAACCTCACGAGCATGCGTGGGAACTATGTATGCGCTCATAAAACATTCATTTTAGGAATTTTTGCACCAAATTTTCAACATTGCCATTTTAAAACCTCTGCTAATGAACAGTGTGACTGTGATTTTCTTACTGTGTCCCATACATTGATTTCGCACACCGACTGCGCCATTGTGCACTACATGGGGAAAGACGTTTTGGGCAGGATGTGAAAAATGACAGCTGTACTGCTCATAAGGAGGTGTGGTAAAATGGCAATGTTGAAAATCTGGAGTGCAAATATTGAAAATTCGCAAACGTACGAGTGTGCATAGGAACTGCACAACGCATGCTCATAAAACAGTCATTTTTAGGAATTTTTTCACCAAATTTTCAACATAGGGTTTTTGGACCCCTTTCATGAATGATGTCACTGTCATGGCGCTATTCAAGCCTGAAGGTGATTTCGCGCGAGTGACCGCGCAGTGCCCGCGTAATCACCCTTCGGGCCCGAATAATGCCATGACAGTGACATCATTCAGAAGGGTCCCAAAACCCCATGTTGAAAATTTGGTGCAAAAATTCCAAAAATGACTGAGATATGCATCAAGTTGAAACCCCCTGCTAGCCCATTATACAGCTTACCGGCATTTCCTCAGTTCACGGTCGGCTTTGAAGAGTGCAGACGGTTCCCGTCCACCAAGATCATCGCACCAGAGTCTGGAGGTAAGTATGGGGTGAGGGGGTGGGGAGGCTGGGAGCGCAGGGTGGGTGCGGGTTGTGGGAGGGGCTGGAGACGCGCCATGGACGCTTTTTATTTTACAGGTGTAAAAAAAAAAAAAAAACAACGTGGGACTGTTTGCCATGTTGGGGTGGGCTCTAGCGTGGCACAAGATGACTTGGGCGGGGAGCCGACGTGGATTGGGTACCCCTGTCGGCAAAACAAAGGCACATTTGCCACGCCAGGTGGGCCCCAGCGTGGTAGCAGGATGGTTTGGAGGGGCCGTGAGCCCACAGGGGATTGGACACCCCATTGGCAAACAAAGTTTGCCACGCTAGAGGTGGGCTCCCAGCATGGCACCAAAGCTTTGGGGGGCAGCGCAGTGATGCAGGGGGGACGGCGGGCGCACTCAGTATGGCAGCGGTGCTTTCCTTTGAAGCAGAGGAACACCGCTATCATACTGAGCTCCTGCACCCATTGGTGCAGGACCGCCATGCCTGTTCAGGGGAGCAGTGCATTGGATGGGAGAGGCACACCTCCAAGTGTGCTACTCTCCCAAAACGTTCCTTGCGCATGCACGCAAGTGAACGTAAAAAGGACCGACTGCTCAGCAGTGCACTTAATTGAAAACTATTTAGTTATATTCCCAGATTTTGTCACAGTGGCCAAGATGTTACTTATGTCACCTATTACATCAGTGGCATGTGAAAGAGGATTTCCTAGCAAAACAAAATTAAAACAAAAAGGTAGAAGTTCTTTAAAGGCGACACAGTGAGCAAACTCATGCGGCTAGCCAAAGAAAAAGCTGAAGTTGAAAATTGTGACTCTTTCCAGCACCTAAGAAATTCAATGTCAATTAGACTGCTTAGAAAATAATGTTTTAAAGTTGTGATTTTGTTTTTTAGGCCCAGACTACTGACCCAGAGAGAAAAGATGACTGATGGGCGACTTGGGCGTTGGAGAGAAGACAAGTGTTTTGCTCACATTTATAAAGGGGTTGGGGGGGGTGGCCCTAACAAATAATAACTCCATTCTAGTCTTCTCACAACACCAGTAGGTTTATAATTTAGTGGGAGAACTGTCTAACAAGTACACTAACACCATTCTGCTCTTTCCATAGTCTGTCAGCAGTGGCTTCTTCTGTCATCAAGAACTGAATAGAACTAAAGAAATGTGCAGGAGAGAGGTGTGTTGAGAAGTTATGGGCAGGAGGGTGTTAGAAGAAGTTATGCCAGCTTAGGATGTCATGCCATGAAAAAAGAACAGCAAAGAAAAGCAAGTCCACACAGGAGACCACCACGTAGATTAATGCCACTGTCTTGACCATGACAGATTGGGAGCAGATGGGGAGGGGTGGACTGTTTAAGACAGTAAAATGTTTATATGCAAGATGTGCAAGAGAGAGAAGTACTGAGCAGGAGAGAGAACTGGGAGATATAGGTGACTGTCAGCACTGACTGTGTGTTTAGCAGCCCCAACTATGATGTTTTAGTGAACATTATACCTTTTACTACATGATCTTGACTTTTTGTAGCCAGGTTGGCACAGATCTGCTTGAGGGGGAAGCAAGATAATTTCCATGTTAAACAGGCGGAAATGACTGCAAAACAGTAAGTGCAATTTTTTTAAATTGTACTTTGAACCTACAATTTGTAGATACAGATCAGGTTTAACCATTTGGCATTTTGTAATTGTGATGCTTTATGGTTTATCTCTGACTGTTTTACTGTGCCTTTTAAATGACACCAGACTATGCAACCATGCTGAGAAAACAACTGCATCTCAAACAAATATTGTTATGGCTGCATTCCTGACTCAGTAATTGCCTGAAAAGTATAATGAAGAACATGGAGAAATAAAGGTACAGTGGGGAAAATGAACTTCCAGATCTTTTCCATTCATTTCAATGGGGACCCCCCCCCAAAAAAAATTTCACAGGGACTCCCAAGTTTTAGCTTAGGACCCCCAATTGTTTCTTCCAGAACGTTTAGAGCCCCTGAACAAAAATTCTGCCGAGAGCTTTGGGGGGAGCGCACCACTACTGAATGGACAGAGTGGAGTGACTCTACATCTAGCAGAGTGAAGTTCTTCAACTCTACAATTTTGTGCTTCATTAAGAATCCATCTACATGCTTCTAGAACTCCTTCTGTGCTGCATAATAGCAAGACACAAGCATAGCTCTGCTATGTAGCTGTAACACAAAAAAAAAAAAAAAAAACAAGGATACAGTGGTGTATGCTCGAGAGAAATGGACAACTGAACTGAATATTGAAATACTGGGTTTCACATGGCAACACAGTGTGACAAACATAAAGTAACTTTCTTCCGCATTTGAGAGGTGTTCTCTTGGAAAACGTCTATCTCCTTGTTTAGGGTGCCTGATAAACCGGCTAAATTTGACACTACATTCAATCCCAGTGGGAGAAAATGCAGAGCAGAGCTGGCTAACCATGCACAAATCTTTTGGCTCTGTTCCCACCTATGTCCTTATCTGCTAGACATCCAGCAGGCACTGCAAAATAAATACTGATGTCAATTTTATTCTAATAAAACTAGCATTCTTATTTCCAGGTCTCCCTAGGGGATTTTGGGCACCATGAACCCACAAATAACTGCATGTTTGCCTCACCATAGCTAAAAATGCAAGTGCTAAAAACTAGTTCAAACAACATGAAGTCTTGCTGTATTCTGACACTATGCAGTTAGCCCCAGTACTTGAACTGCTCCGGAAAGGAAAGAGTTAACTCTTTGTCAGAGCACAGAATGTTGAGCTCAAGCTCAGGTCAAACCTCTGTCTGCTGCACTTCCCAGTGTAACCATCAGATTCCTTACTCCGCCTAACTGAACAGTTGCTCCGGAGAGCTCTCCTACACTTTCGGTTCAGTATCAGTAAAACGTTGGTTAAATACCATTTTTCTCTGTTTATCTTCAGTTCGGATCCCTGTCTGTGGTACAGTAAGTGTATAGGTAGTGGACTGATGGGTATAAAGTGTGTGTTTGTGGAAATTGTAAAAAAAAAAAAAAAAAAAAAGTTCTTCATCGGTTCAGCTGAACCGATTGTTTGTTTGGGTTCTTATTTTGTATTGTGGTTTAGTGTGAGGTACTGGTCCTCATCAGTTTAAAAAAAAAAAATAAAATAAAATAAAAAAAACATGTTTCTAACATTTTTTTCAAATATCCATAACACGGTTAGGAACCAATAAGGGAGTCTTGCTTGGCTGAAGCAGAGAATTTTTTTTTTGGTTAGCATGGCTACGTCTGAGAAACCCAAAAGAAAAACCTGGCCCACTGGGTTTCAACACTGCAGTGTGTGTGGGGAGGCCTTTGCTAAGGCTGATCCCCACACCACCTGTGTTTGCTGTCTGGGGTTTGATCACCTTGATTCAAACTGCCAAATCTGTAAACCTTTTCCTAAGGCCACCCTGGATTAAAGATTGGGCAGGCTTGGAGAAAAGGAGGCCGAGAGGTCCACCAACCCAGATGGCCAGCCTGGTTCAGTTCCGACTGAACGTGAGGGAGTGCCCTCTGACCAGGGCAGTACTCCTTAGGGCAAAAGGAGAGCCAATTCCGAGGGATCGGTTCCGTCAAAAACAAAGAAGAAAGACAAATCTGCCAGTTCGGATCCAGAACTGCATTGTCCAACCGCCGAAGAAATTGCCAGGGCGATTTTAGCATTGTGGAATTGCTCCATCTGGTTCTAACTGATATGGCGCCATCAGGTAGGCATTCGGTTTGGTCGGTTTCTCTGGTTCCGGATCATTCCCCTGAAGAGTATTATGAACCAGACCGGGGGATGATGATGATGATGATGATGATGATGATGATGATGATGATGATGATGATGATGATGATGATGATGATATAGAAGGTCTGGATGAGCCCATAGAACTGGACATCTCCCCAGACAGACCTTCTGGTGTTTCCCCTCCTAGGCTTTCTGAGTTCTCTTCCCACTTTATGTTCTACAGAAAAGTGGCAGAAACCCTCCAGCTCCCTTTGGTTGAAAATGTTGAGGAACAAGAGGAGCCTGACTATGTGGAGATGATTGACATCCCAGAGTCCAAGATACTGCCTATTCCCCTTCACAAATCTTTTGGGAAACGGACACAGTGACTGCTTAAGACCCCAAATTCTCTGCCTCCTGTGGACAAACAAATGGACAAGAGGTATATGCTGTCAGGCTTTGGTATGGATTTCCTGTACCAGCAATGCAGCCATGTTGGGGTTGTGCAGGCTGCAGCATGTGTTAAGGCTAGCATACCTTTGGCTTTACAGCCCTAGATGAGGATTCCAGGAAGATAGATACCATGGCTAAAAACAGTATTTGGCATCCTCTTTGGGACTCAGATGGGCTAATTACATCACCTGTACAGCCAGATACCAGAAGTCCAGATGGGATGCTGTTCTGGAACTGGCTAAACAGGCTTCCCCCCCAGCTAGCCAAGGAGCTGGAGGAGGTGGCTGCTGATGGGATAGAGGCATCAAAGATCCAGTTACATGCTGCAGTGGACTCCAATGATGTGTCTTCACGAGTCATGGCTACAACTGTGGCTCTTCAGAGAATGGCTTGGCTCAGATATACTAGCCTTTACAGGGCACGTAGGCTAAGGCCATGGATTTCCCTATGGTGGATAATTCTCTGTTTGGGGAGCAGACAGAGAATTGTATGAAGAAAACAGATGAGTTTAGGACCACCTACAGGAGTGCACAGGCCAAGGAAAAGCAGGCAACTCCTCAAAAGCAGCAATCTAGGGGCAGGGGCAGGCCTTTTTACAGGCCTTTCTACCAGGCACAGGCTTCCTCTCCTTTTCCTCAGAGGGGGTTCTTCAGAGGGAGAGGCAGAAGGAGGATTAGCAGGGCTGCATCCTCCTCTCAGTCCAAGGCTCCTACCAAGCAGACACCCTGATGTGTCAGCCCAGGTCAACTCCCCTTTTCCAGTAGGAGGCAGGCTAGCTTACTACTTCCTGGCCTGGAAGTCTGTTAACTCAGACAAGTGGGTCCTGGAGGTAGTAAACCAGGGACTGACTCTCAGCTTCAAAAAATTTCCAAAGCTGAGGGTTAGGTCTTTTCCATATGCAAACACCTCTGAAATGATTGCCCTAGAGGCAGAGGTTTCCTCTCTACTGGCTCTCAGAGCCAGAGAGAAAGTTCCTACTCCATACAGGGGCAAGGGTCTGTACTCCAGATACTTCTTGCCCACAAAAAGACAGGGAGTGGCGCCATCCTAGACCTAAGATACTTAAACAAGCACCTAGTCAAACCAAAATTCAGAATGACGACTCTGGGAGTAATTCTTCCCTCTCTGAGGCCAGGGGATTGGTTAGCTTCCCTGGACCTCAAGGATGCCTACTTTCACATTCCCATCATATGCTCCTACAGAAAGTACTTCAGGCTTGAACTGCCTTCAGGCCATTATCAGTTCAGAGCAATGCCTTTTGGACAAACATCTGCACCAAGGGTGTTCACAAAATGCCTAGCAGTAGTATGCAGGGAGCCAGATTTCAGATGAGGGACATTCAGTTGCATCTGAGGTCCTTTTGGTCTCAGAAAAAAGATCCTCTAACCGAACGAATTCCAGTGACTCAGACCCCAGACTGTGATCCAGGCTCTCCAAAGGTGGTTGGATCAGGACAACCTCAGGCAAGGAGTCCCATTCATCACCCAGTCTCATTCTGTGGTATTAAGCACAGCTACTTCTCTCCTGGGATGGGGAGCTCATTTGGGAGCCCTCCCAGCACAGGGAGTGTGGTCCCTCTGGCGTGCCTTTATTTCATATCAGCCTTCTGGAGCTCAGGGCAGTGTACCTGGCTCTTCAGGCTTCTCAGACTCCATACAGTACTCCTGCAGACATCTCTGGTAGCAGTCCACCTTCCAGGGAAGGACAATGTGCTAGCAGATGCTCTGAGCAGGATATCTCTGGGTGATCACGAATGGTCCCTGGATCCCCTAGTGTTGAATATAATTTTCTCAAGATGGGGCACTCCAAACCTAGATCTCTTTGCAACCCCAGACAATCACCAACTTCCTCTCTTCTGTTGCAGATGCCCAGTCAGGGGCTCAGTCCCCCTGGATGCTCTAGTTCTGGATTGGGAGGGGAACTTTCTGTATGCCTCCCCCCTCCCTTTCCTTTGTTGTTCAAGGTTCTGGTCAAAATAAGGTCACAATCATACAAAGTGATCCTGATTGCACCAGACTGGGCCAGGCAGCCTTGGTATCCTCTATTGCTATCCCTAGCAGTCCATCTTCCCAAGAAACACAATCTGTAACCTCCTCTCAGGGGAGGATATGGTATCCCAACCTTCAGTTTCTCAATCTCAAGGCATGGCTCTTGAGGAGTTAGAATGTGCAAGTCAGCATCTGAGTCAGGGGTTCTGGATATTCTCAAAGCCTCTTGAAAACCTGCCATCAGAAAAACTTATAATTCCAAATGAAAAAGATTCAGCATTTGGTGTTCCAATAGGGATATCTCTCCAGATACTGTTGATTTGGCTACAGTTCTGGATTATATGGTTCATCTTAATTTCTTAGGCCTCAGGCCAGCTACTCTGAAAGTACACTTGGCAGCTATCTTTGCATTCCTGTCAGTGGGGTCAGCTCCCTCCCTCCCTAGCATCTCATCCTGTGTTCTGCAAGTTCTTTAAAGGTTTGCTCCATACCAACCCTCCCTTTAAGGACCCTACTCCTGTTTGACATCTTAATGTTTGCATTGCTCAGCTTATGCAACCCCCTTTTGAGCCTTTGGCCTCAGCAGAGCTTGAGTACTTGACTTGGAAAACTGTGTTCCTGGAAGCTAGCACTTCTGCCAGGTGTGTCAGTGAATTACAAGCTCTGTCAGTAGAGCCTGATTTTATCTAATTCCATAGAGATACGGTGGTCCTTAGAACCAACAGGAGGTTCTTGCCCAAAGTGGTTTCAGATTTTCATGTGAACCAATCCATGTCTCTTCCTATGTTCTTCACTGATCATTCTTCTTCAGGAGAGAAAAGATTGCACAGTTTGGATGTTAAGAGGGCACTTAGCTACTACACTGAGCACACTAAGGCACTCAGGTTTGACTGTCCTCAGTTGTTTCTCACCTATGGTGAAGTAGGAAAG
The DNA here is from genome assembly GCA_016271365.2 of Neoceratodus forsteri. Lineage (NCBI taxonomy): Eukaryota > Metazoa > Chordata > Ceratodontiformes > Ceratodontidae > Neoceratodus > Neoceratodus forsteri. Next base: position 1,657,381,876 of record CM028130.1, on the reverse strand, counting down.
GTAAACTTGCTACTAAGAGAACTATTGCCAGGTGGATGGTCTCTTGTATACAATTCTGCTATGAAAAGCTATGCAGAATAGCCCCCTCAGGTCTGAGGACTCATTCGACTAGAGGTGCAGCTGATTCTCTGGCTGCTGCCAGAGATATATCCTTACTAGAAATATGCAAAACAGCCACCTGGAAAACAGTCCATACATTCACCAAGCATTACTCTCTGGATATCCAGGCTAGGAGTGACGCTAGGTTTAGTATAGCAGTACTGCAGAGCCTATTCCCAAAACAGGTTCGGTACCCTCCTCCATGGAGATACTGCTTGGTAGTTTGCATATGTCAGAACACAGCAAGACTTCATGTTGTTTTGAAGAAAAAAATACTCACCTTAGTAATTGTGTTTCTTCAAATGCAGTCTTGCTGTATTCTGACCTCCCTCTCTGAACCTGGTTTTTGGGAAGTGGGCTGGCAGGTACAGTGTTGCACCTCAGGGGTGTTCTTAGCACTCCCCCCCTTTAGAAAGGGGAGTGGTTCTGTTGTTTTTGTAGTTATGTTTGTTCACTACTCTGGTTACTGTTTTGGGGTTCTCGACTTGTCTTTTGGGACCCCAAAACTGGTTGCCTTTAGCTGGTTTATTTACGATTTCCACCTAGAAGGTGTACTTAGTATTAGCTTGTAAGAATCTGACGGTTACATTTTGAAGTGCAGCAGACAGAGATTTGAACCAAGCTCAAGCTCCAACATTCCATGCTGTGGCATAGAGTTAACTTTTTCTCTCTGAAGCAGTTCAAGTGCTGGGGTTAACGGCATAATGTCAGAATACAGCAAGACTCCATTAGAAGAAACACAATTACTAAGGTTGAGTGATTTTTTTTTTTTTTTCTTTTCCTGCCTTTTTTGGGTAGATGTTTTAGTAGTTGGTGGTTGTGGTGTATTTTGTTCAGGCTCAGAGAAGTAGTCACTGTTAATTTTGTTTATGTTCTCCTATGCAATATGGCTGGTTGTAATGATGTTAGAATGTTGTGCAGTCACTGCAAGTTATTGGGAGGCTGTCGAGAATGAATTTTTGTAAGTCTTGTTGGAAGTAGGAAGTTCTGAAGTAGGTCTTTGTTAATTGTCGTGGAGTTTATTTTGTAGTCAGTGATGCATGATTTACAGTATACAGTTACAGCATGTACCCTAAACTGAGCTGGCATCACTGAGACCACTAAGTGCATCTGCCCATGACCCTGACAGGCAGAGGGCATGGAGAGCTGTAAAGAGAGGGAAGCAGTATGGCAAAGAGGATCGGAAAACCCAGATTTAAATTCCATAAGTCACTTGCTCACACTGTGACCCTGAGAAATGAAATCAACCTCCCAGCTGCATGACTTCAGTGTAAATGAGATGCTGCAGTTCAGTTGAATTCCCTTGTGTACATAAATTGTTAAAAAATGGAGCTTTAGAACTGGAAATCTGGGCAGGCATTATGGCAAAGTGGGAACAGCATAGCCTTGATGACTGGGAGACCCAGTGCAAATTCCAAATTCCATAAGAGCCAGTTGCTCACGTTGTGAACCTGAGCAAGCAAAGCAACCTCCAAGTGCTTCAAACCTCCAAGCTGCATGACTTCACTGAAAATCAGATGTTGTTGCTCAGTTTAGTTGTCTTATGTAAATAAATGTTTGAAAACAAAAATGTAACCTTGGATTCAAATCTGCTTCCTTTCCTTCACGCTTAACAAAAGGTGAATTTCATTTTAGAAAAAAATGTGGCAAAAGCACATTCTTGATGATCCGGAGAGCCAGGTTCAAATTCCATAACAGCCAGTTGCTCACAGTGTGACCCTGAGCAAGCAAAGCAACCTCCAAGTGCTTCACACTTCTCAGCTACATGACTTCACTGGAAATGAGATGCTGCTGCTCAGTTGAGTTCTCCTGAGTAATAATCTAGGGAAAAAGTGGTGCCCTGGAAATGGACCCAACTTAATTCCCTTCATGTTTACCATAATGTGAGGTTCACTTTGGGAAAGAAAATTAAATTTTCTTTCATATGGCCCTTTCAAACATACTCTGTTCCAAAACCCTGTCCAAGACCTCCTCAGTTGCATTAGCCATAATGCATACACAGACTGATTTAATAAATCACAGAGATAACACCAAACAATGAATGGGAGAGGGAATGTCTTGGGCACAAGGACTTCAATTGACTTGATCAAGGTTACACTGCATAAAATGGTAGTAGTTGGATTCAAACATATGCTTCCATGATGACACTACTGTATCCATTGGTGCTTGATGTTTCTTTGTGCGTACACAATAACTGCGCTACAATACTACTGCTGACAACCTCCGTATGCAATGCAAATGAACAATTTCTACTTCTTCCACATAAATAATGGCCCCATATATCATTTGTGGCAGCTGGAAGGAAAAATTAATTTGCACTGCCTCACCGTAAAGAAAACTGCTCTGTATACATCCATTCTTTACCTTTTATGCAGTTTATTTTTAACCTTTCAGAAATGATATCATGCATGTCTCTCTCCCTTATATTAGTACACAAGCAGTGCAATACATTTATGTATAATAGCAAAATTGAAGGTTCATTTCAGCAACTGCAGTTGATGCCCTTCCATTGCTACACAGTAAATGAACAATTCTTCCTTCTTCGCCTGACATACTAGATTTATTTGTGGAAAATGCAGGAAAAAATATACAATGCACGGTACCGCGTTACAGAAGACTGCTTTGTATACTCCGTTTTATACCTTTTATACTGTTTTTTTTTTCTTTGTAAAACATATTTTAGGTGTTTATCTCTTACATTGAAAGTACTGATCATTGACTATAAAAAGTATTTGACAAGCTCATAAGCTCGTTTCAGAGACCTTGCCAAATTAGGCAATTAGGATGGAAATGACTCTGTATGCTCATGATTGTGATATTTCAAGGACGCAGTAACATCTTGTGTTACAGGCTTACAAATTTTGACCGGCTTACAAATTTTGACCAGCTTACATGGCTGCTGACTGGTGTTCAGAGACTCACAAAACATAAGCCCAACGGAAATGGGACTGGTTTCAAACCAGATTGCTTCATTATCATATATTTTTAAAATTCAACTCAATACTTTTTTTAGGACGCCAAATATGTGGTGCTGCTTTGGTGGTGTCTAGGCTGCTTGGGAGGCACTTTCGGGTACTGGATCTAGCACCCAGTGGATACAGAAGGGACAGGAGACTGTCATACACCTGATGAGAGCAATGGCGGACAAAACCAGAATAACTCCTATAGCAGGACTGGACTTCAGTGTAAAGCCGAGAGGAAGACTGAGAAGGACATCGAACAGGACATCCAGGAACCGAGGAAAGTGGATGTTCCAGAAGACACGAAGCGAAGCTATTATGCTGGCTGTGCATTCGCCAGCTAATGGACCAGCAACAGCAGGAAGATAGAAGATGGCGGGAAGAGGATCGACGATGACAGGAGGAAGACCGCCAGTGCCAGGAGACTAAATGGGCTGATACTGTCTGTTTGCTTCAGGCATTAATACCAGGACAACCTGACTGGTCAGTACCCAGAGACATTAAATTAACAAAATTAACTGAAGGGGATGATATTGAAGCATATTTAATGACATTTGAATGGATAGCAGAGACATGTACATGGCCTAGGGAACAGTGGGTTATAAGACTAGTGCCATATTTATCAGGGCGGGCCCAGCTGGTCTATAGCCAGATGAGTGGATTGGATGCAACTAATTATGAGAGGGTGAAAGAAGAAATCTTGCGCTGATATGACATTATTAACACTGATACTTATCGGCAGTGATTTCGGTTATTGAAAATGTCATACACTGTTGTACCCAGAGAAATTAATGCTAAGCTCAAGGACTACTGTTGTAAATGGCTACAACCATTCTCAAAAACAGTTGCACAGTTGACTGAGCTAATAGTGATCAAACAGTTTATATAGGTTATCCCTCAAGAAGTGCATGTTTGGGTTAAAGAACATAAGCTAGACACAGCAGAACAAACAAACTTGCAGGGGACTAACTAGCAGCATGACCTTCCCGATTGAGAGGACAACAGGTGGCACCCTAACCAGCTGAAGTGGTAAGACCTTTTTATTTTAACCCCCAGAGAACAATCCACATACGTAAGACTGGACAGAGGTGGAAGGGTTGCCATGACTGAGATTATATGCCATGGGTGTTTAGGGAAGGGGCACATGGTTAGGAACTGTCCCAGTAAATGTTCTGAACATTCACATCTAGCACTATCCAACATTGGATATGTTACCTCAGCGGGAGTAGGACAACTTCAGACATTGGGACTACTAGATTCTGGGAGTCGCCAGACTTTGATGAGGGCATTTCTTCTCTCTACTGCAAATTGTATCCCTAAGGATACTACAGTTATATGTGTAAGTATGGAGATGTGCCTAAGTACCAAACAGCAGAGGTGGAGGTGACTACTACTGAAGAACGTAAACATTGCTTACTGTGGGTCTAGTTACTAGACTGCCTGTCCCAATCATTATCAGGCAGGATTACCCAGAGTTGTCTGCCCTCTTACAGCATCATGCAGCCATAGGTAACCTGGTACCAGTGACTACCCGATCCCAGGCTAAGGTTGCTCAGATACCTAATGTTTTCCCTTTTGAAGATGAACTTTTTGACAAACCAGGGAAGATCGGAAGTCCTGAAAGCAGAAAAAAAAGAGGGGATGGCTCGAGAGTCACCAACCAGATGTGGCTGGAATGTCCAACACTGAGTTTAAAAAGGAACAGTTGGCTGATTTGACCTTAAAACCATTTTTTTTTGTAGGTGCAGGATGCCAACAAAAATAGACAACCTTATTTTGGGTGAAGAAAGGGGTGTTGTATCCATTCTGTATCAACCCAGTGTCCCAAATGAATGTAGAACAATTGATGGTTCCCACAGTGTATAGAAATAAACTAATGGCATTAGCCCATGACCTGCCAATGGCAGGCCATGAAGGGAGAGACCGGACCCTGGGTAGGTTAACCCTGAGGTTCTTTTGGCCAGGCATCCATGATGATGTGGCCCAATATTGTCGTGCTTGTCGTAAGTGCCAGCTAGTTGCACCAGGAGGAAGAGAGACATGGTACCCTCCAACCTATACCCTATGTTATGGTTCCTTTCGCGATATGGTCAGAGATGTTTGTGGGACCTTAAACTATAAGCACCAAGGAAATAGGTTTATCTTGGTTATATGCGATTACGCCACTAGGTACCCAGAGGCTGTACCTGTACAGACTGCAAAGGCTCCTCAGATTGTCAAGGAATTGGCTAAAATGTTTAGTTGTGTGGGTATACCTCAAGAAATTCTGACAGACAGGGGAAGTAATTTTACTTTTCAAATGCTGAAAGAATTATATAGGTTACTTGGCGTATCCGCAGTTCGCACCTCCCTCTACCATCCCCAGACAGATGGCCTTGTTGAAAGGTTTAATAAAACCTTAAAAGGGATGTTGAAAAAAGAATATGTGGAGGAGGAAGGAAGGAAGAAACTGGGATAGATTTCTCCCTTCTCTAATGTTTGCCTGTCGAGAAGTACCCCAGGCCACCACAGGTTTTTTACCCTTCATGTTGCTATATGGAAAGAATCCCTGGGTCCCCTTAGATGTGGTGAAAGAACACTGGAAAGAGGGTCAGACAGTGGGGTTTGCTAATGTTTTAAATTACATGACCTCTCTAAGGCAAAAAGCGTGTTAAATTTGTAACCATGGCACATGAAAATGTGGTTGACATTCAAAAGGAACAGAAAATTGTGTATGATGAGGGTTTGAAGGAAAATGTTTTATCCCAGGAGAAAAAGTTCTATTGTTGCCAGCTGTTGAAAATAAACTTTTTTTGATGATGTGGCAGGGTCCTTCACAGTTCAAAGAACAGGAGTAGTTAAATATGAAATAGGACTACCAGGTAGGAGGAATCAAAAGGTATATATCACACCAACCTTTTGAGGAAATGGGTGGAAAAAGCAGACCCCCTCCCTACATTGTTGAAACACCCTGAACAACAGGAGACAGAGCTAGATGTAGCATATGATAGGTTATGTCCCCAGATAAAGAGATCATCCAGATTAGCCCTGAGTTAACTCCAGAGCAGAAGGGAGAAATAGAGCAATTGGTACATCACTTTCAATATACCTTCACTACCACACCAGGACGAGCAAAAGGGGTCATACGCAATATTTCTGTTACTCAAGAAGAGCCTATTCATTAAAACCCCATAGGCTACCAGAGAGGATGAGACTGTGGTCATAATGGAAGTCAGAAAGATGGAACATATGGGGTAATTGTTCCTTCCCATAGTGCTTGATCATCACCGGTAGTAGTGGTCCCAAAGAAGGAAGAGGGATGGCGTTTATGTCTCAATCTTTGAAAATTAAATGCTATCTCCTCCTTCGATGGGTACCCTATGCCTCGTATTGATGACTTACTGGATAAAATAGGTAATGCAAAATACATCAGTACCTTAGGCCTAACCAAAGGGTATTGCAAATACCCTTAGCCACCCAAGTGCAGGAGCTGACCGCTTTCTGCACCCCATAGGTCTTTTTAAATTTAACACAATGCCTTTTGGTTCACATGGGGCACTTGCCACATTTCAAAGTTATATGAATCATATTCTCAGACCTCACACTCCGTACAGCGCAGCATACTTTGACGTAGTCATTTTTAGTCAAGACTGGCACACACATTAAGAACATCTAAGGGCAGTCATCTAGGCTATAGCTGAGGCAAGCTTAACCATCAACCCAACTAAGTGCACATTGGCCAATACCAAAACAAAATATTTTGTGATTGATAATGGTGTTGTTCAGCCTGAACGGAACAAGGTAGAAACCGTGGCTAACAGCCCTAGCCCCTTAACAAAGAAACACATATGCTCCTTTTAATGTTTGGTGGGTTACTACCAGTGGTTTATCCCTGACTTTGCTGCCCTGGCCACACCATTAACTGAACTGACAAAGAATAGGTACCCCAACAAAGTCACATGGAGCCCTGAGTGTGAAGAGGCATTTACCACCATTAAGTCTGTATTACGTTCAGCCCCTGTGCTCATAAGTCCCAGTTTCTCCATCCCTTTTGAGGTACATACGGATGCATCGGATACTGGAATTGGGGCATTTTTGACACAGTATGATAGAAAGGGTGAACACCCAGTTATATATATTAGTCAGAAGTTAACGTGAGAGGAAGAGGAAATACTCTACATTTGAGAAAGAATGCTTGGCCATGAGGTGGGCAATAGAAGTCCTAAAGTATTATTTGTAGGGTACGGAATTCACTGTTCTAACCGATCACAACCCTTTGGTATGGTTAAACCAGGCGAAGGAGAGAAACACCAGAATAATGCGGTGGTATGTCATTTACAGCCCTACCACTTCATGGTAAAACACAGATATGGTTCCCAGCATCAAATGTGGATTTTCTGTCTAGATTTGGGGCAAGTGGAATAGAAATGAGTGAGGCACCTCAGGTGTCAGAGGTAAGATGAAATATTGATTTTAAACCTCAGGGAAAAGAATGAGAGAGGAAAAACAAAAACATGTATGATAATGATAATTGTTATATAATTTGTTTTGAGAACAAAGGGTCCCTGAGGGGAACTTCTAGAGTGAGTGGGCGGAAGTTCCATCCCTTCGTAGGGTGAAGGGTCTAGACAACAAGATATGTTGCCGTTTTGGGTAGGGAGGAGTGTAACAGGAGACCTGTTAGGAAAAGATTCCCCTTCATAAGGCTTAAATAGGTATATCACCTTAGTCACATGATCATAATGTCATGTTTTGGGAGGGATAAATACCCAGGACCTAGAGACAAGAAGGTGCGGCAGGCCTGTAGATGGCTGGTCTCAGAGGATGGAGGAGGTGTGCTAGAATTCACACCAGCAGTTATATATTCACTAAGAAAAGAGTGAAGCTGCACCAGAGTGGAATTTTCTTTTGTTTTTAGCTGTGACGATTAACACCAATTTAATTTCTATTTGCTTTCTATAAATGTTGACTTTGAAATAAAAGTTATAAATTTAAGCTGATTTTATTTTATGCATTATACTCCTTTCTTTGTGTCTGTTTGATCCTACCCTATCACAATCCTGTCAGAAGTTAAACATGAGACCAAACAGTGATTGCAGGTTGGGGGGGGGTGGATTTTGGCACAACACAGTCAATTAACTTGTTCACTGCTACACGGCACAGAAATTGTAGTGGTGGGATTCAGACCTGTGCTCCCAAGATTACACTAGTGTATCTATTCTACTAAGCCTTTTTGCTGCTTGCACATACACAGAATTTGTGATAGGGACTGGTCTTGAATACCTCTGATTGCTACACTGTACATTGCCAGTTCTCCTTCTTCCTCATACCTAATTTCTCCACAATTCATTTCTGACAGGCACTGGAAAAAAAAATAAAGTTGCACAGCACTGTTTGCTTCCTTGTATACCCTTTATACAGGTTTTTAAAACCTGTCTGAAACAATTTCATGTGTGTTTTCCATGCACAACCTGTTGCAACACATTTTCCGATAATCATTTGCATCATTCATACTACATACACAGAGCAATTACTGACAGCTACAAGTAAGATCAAACAATAAAAGGTGGGGTAGGAAGGGTTGGACAAAAGGAGGTCAATTGGCTTATTCAAGTTTACACAGGGTAAAACTGTCATTGGTGGATTCAAACCTGTGCAGCACAGGTCACAATTTTGTATCCATTCTAGGAAATGCTATGAGTTGTCGGTGTCAATAGGAACACAAACCCCTAGAGTTGCATACCATTTTATTCTAATTGGACATTGTTACAGCAAAATAAAACACACAATGACTTCAGTTTACAATGAAAGTTTAATAAAAAAAAAGTACCCTTCAGTGAGTTGGCCTCACTGAGACAGCAGAGTGCTTCTGCCTGTCGCACTAAAAGCATAGAGCCTCAAGATGTGGACAGGAAGGTAAGGTAGAATGGCACAGTAGACACAGCACAGTCTTGAGGACTGGGAGACACAGGTTTAAATTTCATAAGATCCACTTGCTTACGGTGACACCATGACCCTGTGCTTCAAACCTCACAACTGCATGACATCACTGAAAATGAGATGCTGCAGCTCAGTTGAATTCTCCTGGGTAAGTTAATTTAATGCATGTTTTCTACACACACCCTGTCCTAACACATTTTCTGATAATGATTTGTATCAGTCATACTGCATGCACAGAACAATTACTAACTGCTTACAGGTAAGACCGAGCAGTGAAAGGGGGGTAGGAAGGGTTGGACAAAAGGAGGTCAATTGGGTTATTCAAGTTTACACAGGGTAAAAATGGCATTGGTGGAACTCAAACCTGTACTCCACAGGTCACAATTTTGCACCCATTCTAGGAAATGCTGTGAGTTGTTAGGTGTCAATAGGAACACAAACCCCTACAGTTGCATACTATTTTATTCTTATTTTACATTGTTACAGCAAAAATAAATAAAAAATAAAACCAGTGATCTTAGTTTATAATAAAAGGTTGAAAAAAGTACCCTTTAGTGAGTTGGCCTCACTGAGAGAGCAGAGTACTTCTGCCCTTGACACTGAAAACATAGGGCCTCAAGATGTGGACAGAAAGATAAGGCAGAATAGCACAGTGGACACAGCACAGTCTTGAGGACTGGGAGATACAGGTTCGAATTCCATAAGATTCACTTGCTCACAGTGTGACCGTGAGCAAGTAAATCAATCTCCCCAAGCTTCAAACCTCCCAACTGTATGACAGAGAAACAGAGTAACATAGACTTTGATGGCAGATGAGGACCGCTTGGCCCACCTAGTCTACCCATTTCCCAACCTAGAGGATAAGCTGCAGATCCTATTTAACCACCAGCCTATTTCTTCCTACCCCAACAAAATTGCCTTATGTCTGTCCCATGCATTCTTGAATTCTCCCACAGTTTTAGACCCCACAACCTCCTCAGGAAGGCTGTTCCATGCATCCACCACCCTCTCTGTGAAAAAATGCTTCTCCACGTTGCCCCTGAGCCGCCGCCCTCCCCCGCCTTCAAATTGTGTCCCCTTGTTCTTGTACATCTTTTTCTGAAATATGTTACCATCTTGGACTTTGTTGATTCCACTGAGGTACTTAAACATTTCTTTCATGTCCTCCCTCTCCCTCCTTTCCTGAAGGGTATCCATATTAAGCTCCTTTAGTCTCTCCTCATATGGCTTCTCTTGCAGACCCTGCACCATTTTAGTTGCCCTCCTCTGAACTGCCTCCATCCTGTCTATGTCCTTGTGGAGATGGGGTCTCCAGAACTGGACGCAGTACTCCAGATGGGATATCGCCAACTATCTGTACAGGAGGATAACAACTTCCCTGTTTTTCTGCTGGTGATGCCTCTCCTTGTATATCCCATTATCCCCCAGCCCTGCCTACCACCTTCTCACATTGCTTGCCAACCTTAAGGTCCTCTGATATGATTATCCCCAGGTCCCTTTCCATTTTTTGTTACTACCTCCTCCCATTGTGTAATCTTCCCATGGTTTTTGTTTTCCAGGCATTATGTATCACTTTTGCATTGAATCCAAGCTGCCAATTTCTGACCATTCCTCCAACCTTGTCAAGTCCCTTCTCATCCTTTCCACGCCTCCTTGTATATCAATCCTGTTGCAGATCTTTGTGTCATCTGCAAAGAGGCATACTTTTCCCTCCAGTCCCTCTGCAAGGCCACTTATAAAGACATTAAAAAGCACTTAACACATTACTGAACCCTGTTGTACCCCACTAGTAACCCCTCTTTCATCAGAGTGGACTCCATTTACAATTACCTTCTGTGTCCTGTTGTCCAGACAATGTTTTACCCAGGCTACCACCCTGGGACCCACTCCCAAGCTGGTTAATTTGACTATTAATCTTTGTGTGGGACCATGTCAAATGCCTTCTAAAGTCTAAAGTCTAGGTAGGCTATGTCCACAGCCCCTTCCTGGTCTGCTACTTTGGTCACCCAGTCAAAGAAATCGATTAGATTTGTCTGACATGACCTTCCTGCTGTGAACCCATGCTGTCTTGGGTCCCGTTCCCCACTGGCCTCTGGGTGCTCAATAATTCTTTCCTTCAGAAGTGATTCCATCACTTTCCTTACTACAGAGGTCAAACGACGGGTCTGTAGTTTCCTGCCTCTGTCTTGGTCCTACTTTTGTGAAGGGGAATCGCATATGCCTTCCTCCAGTCCTCGGGTACCACAACATCCTCCATGATTTGTTAAAAAGGGTAGTCAGTGGTGTCACTAGTTCTCTGCTTAATTTTTTAGAATTCTGGGGTGAATTCCATCTGGCCCCATTGCTTTGTCCACCTTCAGTTTTAGGAGTTCTTTCAGAACCCTTTCTTCTGTGAAAGGACTGGCTTCCGCTAATTGGATTAGGCACCTCCCCACCTCCTCTTTGTGAATACTGAACAGAAGTATCATTTAGTATCCTGCTTTTTCACTGTCCCTCTCTTCCCACCCACTGTCCATTCTATTTAGCCTCACTGTCCCTCCCTTTGTCTTTCTATGCTCCCTGATATACCTATAAAAGGTTTTATCCCCCTTCTTAACTAAGTTGGCTGTCTTTTCCTCTGTTTGGGCCTTTGCTATTCTGACTACCCTCACTGCTTCCTTCTGCCTTAACTGGTACAGTTATCTGTCCTGCTCCTTCTGTGTTTCCTTATACTTTTTAAATGCTGTCTTTTTCTCCCCAACCTTCACCACCACCTCTTTTAAGAACCATAGTGGCTTTTTCTTTTATTTTAATTTATTTGCTTCACACAAAGGCTTGTTTCCTCTGTGATGGCAGTTTTGACATTTCCCCATTGTTGCTCCATGCCTCCTTCTAGCCTGTTTGCTAGTGCTTTCTTGAAAATGTATTTATTTATTAGAACATCAGTTTAATCAACCTTGAGCCAGAGGCTCATTTACAAAGGTACCTCGTCACAGAGAGGACAAAACAGTGCAAGCAACAAACATCAGGGCAGACAAAAATCAGGGTACATTTGGGAATCAGGCAAAAATACAGGCATATGTCAAACACAGTATACAACAGGCTTACATGTGAGCTTTACAGAGTAGACAATATACAGTAGTTACATGGAGATTGATTCAGTGGGCAGATAAAGGTAAGGCTCGGCAGAAGACATCAGAAGAGGGTGGAGGGAGATAGTAGCAAGTAAAGGTAGAGCTGGACAGAAGGTCAGAGAGCAGCTCAGCAAGCTTTGTCTGGAAGGATAGGAGGAGGCTTAGAGGCAGGTACAGCTGTGTGTTGAGAGCAGGTGATTTCTAGGGCTAGTTTTAAAATAAGATAATGAGGTGGCATCAGTGATTCCGGCGGGGAGGGCGTTATACCAGCAGGGGGCTCTGTAGGGGTAAGCCCTTTGACCTTGCGAGGTTCTCGCCCTCGGTATAACCAGTGCAGTTTTGCGGGATAGACTGGTATGCACTGTAGGGTTTGCTCGGTGGATAGTGGTTGACAGACCCGGTGGGGATAGCCCAAGGAGTGATTTTTTTGTCAGGAGGCGGGTTTGGTATTTGAGGCGCTCATCTAGGTTGAGTAGGTTAGCCATGGTGTAAAGAAGGCAAGTGTGGGTTAGACTAGGAGCCCCAGTTATGAGCCTGCAGGCCTTGTTTAAGGCGAGGCAGATCTTGTGCAGGGCAGTCTGGTCTGCTGCACCATACACAGGTAAGCCATAGTCTACCAGAGATAGAACAGAAGATGTGACTGCAAGTCAGAGGGCATCTGTGGGGAGGCAGTTTTTATGATGATAGAGGATACCCAGCTGAGTGTTAGAGGCTGAGGCAAGGGCAGAGATGTGGGCATGAAAAGAGAGGCAGGATCAAAGGTTATACCTAGGTATTTATAAGAGTGAACTAGCTCAATAGGAAGTTTAGAGGTGGAGTGGATGTGCGAGGATAGTTACTGGATTTATTTTGGGAGTGGGCAAAGAGCATGGTTTTGGTTTTCTTTAGATTAATTACGAAGTCTGTGCTCAGTAAACCAGGCTTCTGCATCGTTGTAGGATTCCTGCAGAGAATCCTGAAGTGAGATGGGATTACGGTCGGAGGCAAAGAGTACAGCATCATCTGCGAAGAAGGATTTACCAGTACATTCACAAGGCAGGGAGTTGAGAAAAGGGAAAAGAGCAAGGGCTCCAAGAATGGAGCCCTGAGGGACTCCGGAGCGGATAAAGCAGGTGCTGGAAAGTTTCCGCTGATTTTACACGCCAGAGCGGGCCGACAAGTAGCTGGAGCACCAGGAAACAGGCCCAGTGGCAAAGCCTATGACTAAGGGTAACTAGCAAGAGGGGGTGGGAGATAGTATCAAGGCTTTTGATAAGTCAATGAACACTGCACCTGCTAGGAGCCAGAGTCCAGTGAGGGTGAAGAAAGTTGGAGAACTCCAGGAGGGCAGTATTGGTGCTGTGGCCTGCTCTGAAACCATGTTGTTCTGGGCAGAGGATGCTATATTTATCGAGGTATTCAGAGATTTGAGTGGCCACAATTTTTTCTAAGGCCTTAGAGAGAGAAGAGAGGATTGAGATAGGTCGATAATTGCTAGGGAGGGTCCTATCACCACCCTTGTGTATTGGGGTGACAGTACAGGCAGAGAGATTTGTTAAAGAGGCTGGTGATTGGTGAGATAACCAGATCCAGAACCTGACGGAGAAGACTGGGATCAAGGGAGTCATTGCCAATTGTGTTACTCTTTAAGGCCTTGAGTAGATAAGGTCTGACTTCCTGGGCAGTGACTCGGTGCAGGTAGAACAAGGGGCATGGGAGAATAGGGACAGACCTGGAGGGAGGGAGCGAAGAAATTTTCTGGGAGCACCGGCTAAGGTCTGTGGAAAGATTTGTTGAGGTGGTTGGCAATAAGGACAGGGTCTGAGGAGACCGAACCATTAATGTTGATAAGCGAAGGTGGGGGGGGGAACGCGTGCCACCATTCAGCTGCTTCATGTTGTCCCAGAAGGTCCTAGCATTCCTCCATGAGGAAGTGAGGGAGGCTTGATAGTGCTCAGCCTTCGCTTTGCGGCTGGCCCATGTACATTTGTTCTGAGCAGCAGCATAGGCCAGCCTGTCAACTGGGCGGCCTGTTTCCGTGGCAATGTGCCATAGATTGTCCCTGTGCTTAAGAAGTTGGCGAGGGTGGGGTAACCCAAGGGCATGCCTCATTTGGACCAGCGTGCAGTTATGGGTGCAAAAATGTCGCAAGCAGAGTTGAAGGTGTGGATAAAGAAGGTAAGGTCCGTGTCAATAGCCGGGGCGTTTAGTATAGGGGACCAGTCTATGAGGGCTAGGAGTTGCTTAAGGCCTTTCAGCCCACCAGGTCTAAGACGTTGCCAAAGGGTAGTTTGTGCTGTGGGTTTGGGCAAGGAGGTTGACCAATAGAAGAGAGCAGGGGAGTGGTCGCTAAGACAGTCCGGGAGGATTTGGATATTACGGATGCGGTTAGGGCGGTTTGTGAGGACCACATCCAGGAATGTGCTAGAGCCCATTCTAGGATTCACTCTAGTGGGTTGGGAGACTAGTTGGGTTCGGTCGATGGCTGCAAAGGCATCATGGGAGGAAGTGGATGAAGGGCTAAGCCAATTGATGTTCAAGTCCCCCACAAGGATTTGGTCGGAGGAGTGGGGTAGGGAGGTAAGATAATCAATTAGTGGGCCTAGTGCTTGTGCTTGATTTTTTGGAGGTATGTACGCTGTAGTTAGGTAGATGGGACCCCTAGAGGGATCAGGAGATAGTTTTAGGGTTAGGGCCTGAGCCCTGAAGTCAAGGACAGGGGCTGGGAGGGCTAGTCCAACGAGAGGGTTTTTGACATAAATGGCACAGCCCCCACCTCACCTACCAACATGGTCCTCCCGATAGAGGGAGTATCCAGGGAGTGAGACCAAGGAGTCGGGGGTAGAGTCTGACAGCCAAGTTTCAACTATTGAGATAACATCAAATTTATGAACTGCAGCCCAGCAATTGAGAGAGTCGAATTTTTTAAGGAGGCTACATATGTTCATGGAAGCAATATGAAGTCCTGTGGATTCCTTTGAGGAGCCTTTGCAAGCAGAACCAGATTGGGATGTATGTTACGAGTCGGGAGCAGAAGGAGGAGAGCCGCTCTGGACAGAGGGTGGCAGAAGGACAGTTTACGCCGGGAGTGATGGGAAGAGAAGGGGGGTTTCGTAGCACAGGGGGTGGGTAGGGCAGCACAGGCTGGGAAGGCTTGAGTGATGAGATGCCCGAGGGAGCAAAGGGGGGAGGAAAGGTAGTGTCTAGATTGGGGATGAGGTGGAGAGAAGCATATGGGGTGAGTGGAGGAGGAGGGAGGGAGGGCAGGAGAGCAGGTAGGAGCACTAGAGTAGTGAGGCTGAGGGTTAACAGGGACATTAGGGTTAGCGGAAGGCAAGAGGAGGAGGAGGAGGAGGAGAGAGAGCAGGTAGGCAGGAGGTGTGCATGCATGATTGGTAAGGGTGTGAGAGCTGAAGTGAAGAAAAATGGGGAAACTTAGATGATAGAGGGGAAGATGGTAGGGGCTGGATTTGGATGGGAGAGGTGAGAAGAGGGGTATGGGGAAAACAGGATGGGTTTGCAGATAGCAGTAATGAGATGGGTAGAAGAGGGTGAAAGGTCTACCCATAAGTGTAGTCGCCACCTTGGTACAGTGGTAGAGCCCCTGCCTCAAGTGCACAGGGCACCAGGTTCAAGGCTTGCCTAGGGTGACAGAAAAGGTCCCAGAACAGTAGCTGCAGCAGCAGGGAGCAGGGTTCAAAGCCTGCAGTAGTACTCAGAAAAATATTTTAGCAGACTATGAGGGTTAGAGGCTTTTAGAGTCTTAAAACCTATCACAAACAATAGTCTGATGTGATAGCTGAGTGGTGGTGCTGCTTGAGATGCTGCAGCTCAGTTGAATTCTCATGAGTAAATTTTGCAGAAAAAAAACAAAGTGTGATTGGAAATTGACTCAACTTCTTTTCATTCATGTTTACCAACAGTTGAGGTTCACTTCAGAAAAGAAAATTAATTTGATTATATATAGCTGTTTTCATAATACCCTGTCGAACGCTAAACGTAATACCAAACAATGATTGGGGTTTGGGGAGGAGTTTGGGCACAAGGATGTCAACTGACTTGCTCAAGGTTAAACAGCACAGAACATTGTAGTGGTGGGATTTAAACTTATGTTCCCAAGATCACAGTACTGTATCCATTCCACCAAGCCTTTCTTGGAACTTGCAGATACACGGGATTTATGCTAGAAGACTGATGTTGAGGACCTCAGTATGCTACACTGTAAATTAACATTTCCTTCTTCCCAGGAATCATGGATCCAAAATTCATTTCTGGCAGACACAGGAAAAAAGGAAAAATGTGCATGGCACCCCTTAAAAAGACTGCTGTGCAAACTTTCTTGTATACCTTTACAGTTTTTTTTGTTTTGTTTTGTTTTAAACCTTTCAGAACCAATTTGATGTGTTTTTCCACTCACACCCCTTCCCAAATCATTTTCTGGGAATCCTTTGTAGCAGTCATACTGTATACGAGAGCAATTAGTGACAGCTACAGGTAAGACCAAACAATGCTGGGGATGGAGGGGAAGATTGGACAGAAGGAGGAGGTCAGTTGACCAGTTATGGTTTACACAGGGTTAAAGTGGCATTGGTAGGACTCAGACCTGTGATCCACAGGTCACACTTGTATCTCCATTCTAGGAAATTCCATGAGTTGTCAAGTGTCAGCAGGAATGGGCCGGTCCGTTGGCGCAGAGGCATAGTTGCTGTCTGCAATGCCGATAACCCAGATTCGGGAACGGATCTGGGAGTCGGAGGCCCGGCCGGGGAGAGTAGGCTAGAGCATCTGTAGGACTGCTCTCCTACTCTGGGGGAGGTGGGGTTGAGTGTCTGATGCAGTGCGGACTCCTGGTGGAGGCCAGGGTACCACAGCAATTGACACCAGCACATATGGGGTTAGAGGCAGCGGGCTGTCATTGCACATCCCGCCCCTGAAAGAATCACAGCACCAAAAATGCTGGGCCTCTGCTAATGAACCGACTTTGGTGCCATCCCCTCAGCCACCTAAATCTGCCTCTGGCAGCCCACTCGGGAGAGGAAGAGAGGCAAGCCCTAAGTATGAGGGGCAGGTTGTCGGAGTCCGGTGAGCCCGCTTATGGGCTAGGGATGCCTGGAAACAAAAATATAAATATTAATAAAGTGTCAACAGGAACACAAACAATACCAGTTACGCATCTTGTTAATCTTATTGGGCATTGTAATATAAAAAATAAAATAATGTAAAACTGACCTTAGCTTACAATAACGTTTTAAACCACATCCCCTTTCACGAGCTGCACTCACTGAGACAGTAATGTGAATCTGCCCATGACCCTAAAATTAGAGGCCCTCGATATGTGGGCAGAAGGGTAGACAGTATGGCAAAGTGAGAACAGCACAGTCTTGAGGACTGGGAGACACAGGTTGAAATTCCATAAGTCACTTGCTCACACAGTAGCTCTGAGAAACTACATCAACCTCCCCGTGCTTCAAACCTCCCAGCTGCATGACTTCACTGATTTGAGATGCTGCTGCTCAGTTGAGTTCTCCTGGGTACATAAATGTAGAGAAAAAGAAAGGAACTTTGGTAATCAAGTCAACTTCCTTTACTTCATGTTTTAGGGAAGGTGATGTTCACTATAGGACAGCAAATTCATTTGGCTTTATATTCCCCTTTTCATACATACCCTGTCCCAAAACACTTTCCACTACTTAATCAGTTGCAGCAGTCATCCTTACTTTTCATACTTATGACTCCCATTTGTGCAAAAGTTGTGAATATACACGCTAAAAGTTTCATTTATTTATTCACATTTTTTTATATACTGAAATTTAGTATCTTGCTTAAAAAAAAAAAAAAAAGTATCAGGTACAGTAACATTTTCCAGGTGTGCATTACCAATTCCATCCATATCTGTATATTTTCAGATCATTTGAATGGTAGCTCAAGCTGTCTGCAGTGAACAAAATTTGATGTTACAACACGGGACAACAGGTAACCTCCATGTTCATCACTCACTAAAAAAGATATTGTAAACTGCATTTATACCTGCTGTGAAAGTGAGGGAATATTCCATGAGTTGGCAGGTGGCAAAATGAACACAACAAAGTACAGTTACTTGACTTAGTCAGTTGCAGCAGCCATTAAAGCCTTTTCTTGCTGCTTGCACATACACAGGATTTGTGATAGGAGACTGGTCTTGAGTACCTCTGACTGCTACACTGTACATTACCAGTTCCTCCTTCTTCCCCATACATAATAGCTCCATAATTCATTTCTGACAGACACAGAAAAAAGTTGCACAGCACCACCTTAATAAAGACTGCTCCAATAAATTAACGTTTTATGTATTTCTATATTTGTTCATCCATATGCTTATTTTTCTGCACTTCAGTTGATTTGCAGAGAATATTTTAAACGGGACTTCCCCAAATAAATGAATGATCTACTGCCTCTGAGATCTCTTTCCCAGCACTGTAGTTGCTTTCAAATGATGTCCCCAGACCTGCATATAATTCTGTACACTGACTTGTTTTCCAGTGCTTCACTCTTTGAATGGCTTCCCCTCACCAGACCAAACAGTCCAGCAGTACACTTTCAGTGGGACAGCATGCTGCCTGTGACTTCCCTTCCCCAGACCTAGTAGTCCAGCAGTACACTTTCAATGGGACAGCATGCTGCCTGTGACTTCCCCTCCCCAGATCTAGTAGTCCAGCAGTACACTTTCAATGGGACAGCATGCTGCCTGTGACTTCCCCTCCCCAGACCTAGCAGTCCAGCAGTACACCTTCAGTGCAGCAGAATGCTGCCTGTGACTGTGTTGCTACCTCCCCCTCCAATTCTCCAACAAGTCAGTCCTCCATGCAGCCAGTTCCTTCAGGGGAGCAAATACAGTGGCGTGAAAAAGTATTTGCCCCTTCCTGATTTCTCTATTATTGCATATTTGTCACACTGGATGTTTTCAGGTCTTTAGACAAAATATAATATTAGATAAAGGGAACCTGAGTGAACAAATAACACTTTTTTTTTTTTTTTTTTATTTGATTTATTTAATGAAAAAAGTTAACCAACACCAACTGGCACTGTGTGAAAAAGTAATTGCCCCCTAGTTAAATCAACCCAATTAAAGGGATAATTAGAGTCAGCTGATTGAACACAGCCAGGCTTGATTAAAGCCAGCCCTGCTCAATATAAACCTCACTTATTTTGGCCCTTACCATCAGAGTCACGTTGCCAGCACAAAGATTCAACAAGCACATTATGCCATGATCAAAGGAAGTTCCTGAAAAGATCAGAAAAAAATTTGTTGCCCTCTATCAGTCTGGAAAGGGTTACAAAGCTATTTCTAAGGCTCTGGGACTCCATTGAACCACAGTGAGAGCCATAATCTCCAAATGAAGAACACTTGGAACAGTAGTGAACCTTCCCAGGAGTGGGCGGCCTGCCAAAATTACTCCAAAGGCGCAGTGTAAAATCATCCAAGAAGTCTCAAAGGATCCTAAAACAACATTCAAAGAACTGCAGGCTTCTCTTGCCTCAGCTAAGGTCAGTGTTCATGACTCCACAATCAGAAAGAGACTGGGCAAAAATGGGCTTCATGTGAGAGTAGCATGGAAACCACTGCTAACCAAGAAGAACATAAATGCTCATCTCTCATTTGCCAAGAAGCACCTGGATGATCCACAAGCCTTTTGGGAAAATGTTCTATGGACAGATGAGTCCAAAGTGGAACTTTTGGACAACATGGATCCTATAATGTCTCGCTAAAGCAAACACAACATTCCACAGTAAGAACACCATACCAACAGTCAAACATGGTGGTGGTAGTGTGATGGTGTGGGATGCTTTGCTGCCTAAGGACCTGGATGACTTGCCATAATTAAAGGAACCATGAATTCTGCTCTGTACCAGAAAATTCTTAAGAGAATGTTCAGTCATCCTTCCGTCAGCTGAAGCTGAAGCGTAGTTGGTCATGCAGCAAGACAATGATCCAAAACACAAAAGCAAGTCCACATCAGAATGGCTAAAAAGAAGTAAAATTAAAGTTTTGGAGTGGCCAAGTCAAAGTCCAGACTTAAACCCAATAGAGATGCTGTGGCAGGACCTGAAACGAGCAGTTCATGCTCGAAAACCTACCAAATGTTACTGAATTAAAGCAGTTCTGCGAGGAAGATTGGGTTAAAATTCCTCCACAGCGATGTGAAAGACTGATATTGAATTATAGGAAGTGTTTGGTTGCAGTCATTGCAGCAAAATGTGGCATAACCAGTTATTACGCTGTATAAGGTAAATTACTTTTTCACACAGTGCCAGTTGGTGTTGGTTAACTTTTTCATTAAATAAGTGAAATTAAAAAAAAAAACAAGTGTTATTTGTTCACTCAGGTTCCCTTTATCTAATATTACATTTTCTCTAAAGACCTGAAAACATCCAGTGTGACAAATATGCAATAATAGAGAAAATCAGGAAGGGGGCAAATACTTTTTCACGCCACTGTATCTCTCTCCCCCCCCCACTCCCTTAGTTTGTCACCAGTTTCATGGCAGAAGCAGCACATCAGTTCACCAGCTCACAAGTGAAATCTGTTCCCTTCCCCGGTCCACTGATACAGTTTTCCTGCAACCCGCTTCAGGCCTGCAACAAAATTTTCCCTCCGATCCAATCACTTAATTGAGGGATCCACATAGTTTTTTGTTTTATTGTATCCCTTCAGCTTTGCCGCCACTTAGAAACTTCCTTCTGGGGACTGATCTTTTTTCAGTCAGTCAGAACCCCCACAGGCCCCCAAGTTCACTCGTGTTCCCTCCCCAGTCCAACATTTACACTGCACCTGCCTGTGGCTCTTTTACCTCCCCCTCCAAGCCTCCAGCAGTCAGCCCTGAAATGCAGGCAGTCTTGGGATCAGAACGATTGGCAGATTGCATTCTTTAATTTTTGCCACCAGAGAAAAACCCGATATCCACTGTGCCACCGATGAGAGTGGCCACGAGTCCAGATAAAGACGGCACCACAATATGCAAGTGCCTGCGTGAAGGGCCTTTCTTTGTGGATCTGGAGTATGTCGCCTGTCCTTATGCACATTTCAGTGCTGTGCCCTTCACAAAATGTCGGATTTGAAGGGCTAGAGAGTGCTACTGCACATGCGTGAAAGGGAAAACTTGCAAATGTCAAAAGTCACGGAGACACCGGGCACCAGAAAATCACTGTTCACATGACGTCTGTGACCTCTGTGATGAACTTACAGTCTTAGTAATGGCCCCTTGCCACCGGTAGTGATGTGTCACAACCCTGCATGGATGTCTGTGGGGTGTTGCATTTTATATTACATTCTGCTGTTTCCATTTGGCTTCACTTGCTGTGTCCAAGAAAGCTTCCCCGTGCCATCCATGTGTGTGTGTTTGTTGTCTCCTGGGTGTGGGGGGGCAGGCATGGGTGTGCTGACATGAGGAGCAGGCACAGGTGTGCTGTCATGGGAGGCAGCAGGTACGGGTGTGCAGTCATGGGGTGCAGGCACAGGTGTGCCATCATGGGGGGGGAGCCTGGCCTCTGTGTGCCTGTCCAGGACCCTATACAGCACCATGACAGGGCCTTTGTAGCCATATGGCAAGTCCCTGCCTGCTGGGCTTGGGGGCTCTGGGTGTGTGCATGGCGGCCTGCATGCTGTGTGGTGGTGCATCCATGGCATGCTGGCACATGGCCAGGGCTCATGTCCTGCACCACACACTTCCATAATGGTGCTCTGTGGTCCAGGTAGACCCATTGTCTCCATTTGTACTGTGGGCAGCCACCATCATGGTGGGCACCAGTGCACCACGGCATGGTTCCTTTGTTCATTATGGCCGATGGAGCTCCAGCAACTGCTGTGTGCTCTGCTGAGCGGCAGTGGTGTGATCACGGTCACTCTACAGCTACAAGCCTTCACTGTGCCTTATTGCATGTGGTTCGACCTGCCAGGTACATATACTACGGCAGCCCTCTGGCGCGATAGGTGGCTGTGCATGCTGTGGTGGCATAAGAATGAATGGCACACCCCTGGGTACATGGCGGTGGTGGGTCTGCGGACTGCAAGTTACTGCCCTAACTGTGTCCATTGAGCACATTGTGCATACTGCAAAGGGGTGTCTGGTGCACAAATGCCATGTACCCATCCACATTCTGTCCCTGTGTGCCCTTTGCATGGCACAAACCCGTCATGTATGGGCCCCACCCCCAATGTTATGTGTACTCTTTGTGATTGTTGGTTTTGCTTCTGTAGAACCACTTGTTAAACAGCAAGTTTTCCAAATTTTCAGCAAAACCCATTGGTTAGTGTACCCCCAATTGGCCTACCTGTGAATTTTCATCCAGTTTTGTCCACTCTGCTGTTTTAAATTTATTTTTTTATTTTGTTCCTTTTGTGCACTTAAATTCCTTATTTCGGTGCTTGTGGTCCTCTCCAGAGCATTCACTCACAGGACTCCCCACCCAAAAGTGTCATCAAACTTGCCTTTCACTCCGGAGACAAACTTTTGACTGAAATCCTGTACCTAATGCTGCTGTTACTTGTTAGTCACTTGATAGTGGCAGGTTAAAGCTTATGAATTCACAACAATCACATTGCTATATCCTTTGCACTTTCCTGTGCCAGAAAATAAACTTTTTTCTCTAGAAAAATCCACACAATTGCAAGCTGTCACATAAAAATGAGCAGAACAGTCCCAAGGTGTCTTTCACATCGTTGTGGTAACATAATGCCAACATATTACCTCTGCCAGAATACATATTATTTTCTTTAGCTGTCGTTACTATCACTTTCTTTGCATAAATAGTGTCTCTCACTGGTGGCTGCTGGATTGGAGCTGCTAAGAGTTTATAAATGCAGTGTTGTAAAATGTAATGTGTCACTATTGAATTTTAAGAGGATCCAAAACCTTGGACTAACTGCGTATCCCTGAACTAGTATACCCTATGCTGTCACTTGTTGCAGTCCTCACAAGTACCAGCTAAGTTTATGCCTTCACAGCTGTCATTTCCACTTTCTTATGCATGAAACTATAATAATGTCTAATGATTAGGTGTAAATTGTGAGCTGTCACTTGCTGTCAGCATCACATTTCCAGCATGAAAACAAGCAGAGCATTCCAAAGGTGTATTTTCCATGGTTATAGTGACAGAATGCCAACATATTACAGGTGCAAGAATACAGAAGTCAAAAGCAGTCCAAAGGTGTTTTTCCAACCATTATAGTGACAGAATGCCAACATATTACAGGTGCAGCAATATATCTTATTTACATTACCCATCATTACTGTTCTGTCACTGAATAAATATTGTCTCTTGCTGACCACCGCTGGACCGAGACTGCCATGAGTTTAAAAAATGCAATGTCAGAATAGATGAATGCTGTTTGGACACAGTTGATATGACAGACAACCAGCACTATTATATATTTGTTATATCCACTATCATTTGTCAGACCTTCATGACATAACATGTATCTTTCTGCCAAGCCATTCCTGTTGTAGGTGATTGCCATCTCATGACATTGGCATGCTTTGTGCAGTAATATAAAACATTTTTTTTATGTACTGTCTGAGGTCGTGTTACTATCTGTGTGGTACACTTTATGGAATAAAAGGTGTGAATTAATATTCTAATTGCATCTGCGGAGAAACAGTATATACCGTGACTAACAGTGCCTCAAAGTGAATACATGTTATACAATTCCGTACAACGTAATGTGTAACTACTGAATCCTGAGAGGATCCAAAACCTTGGACTAACTGTGTATGCCGGAGCTACTGTACCCGATGCTGTGACTTGTTGTCAGTCCCTTGCCAGTGTTGTTTGTGCCTTCACAGATGTCCTTCGCACCTTCTTATGCCTGAAGCTATAATAATTTCTTCAACTCATTCTATCTGATGCCGCTATTTTGGGTCAGGTTAAGCAAAGGATGGTTCTGATGCCATTTGGTGCTAATGGCTATAATGGGTTAAGATTAGGGACGCAGTTGTTGGTGATCACTCGCTATCAGCCACAGGATAGTGGCAGCTACACATTTTCAACATGAAAACAAGCAGAGCATTCCAAAGGTGTGTTTTTCACTGTTATAGTGACAGAATGCCAACATATTACAGGTGCAAGAGAGAGCAGTCAAGAGCAGTCCAAAGGTGTCCAAACCATACCTGTAAGGTACACATTATGGAAGACAGTGTGGAATTTTCTAATTAAATCATGGAGAATTGGAAACTGTAGATACTTTGACTAACAATGCCTCAAAGTGAATGTACACTTGACACAATGGCAGTGTGCATTCATTCTAATGCTGTAGCGTGTTGTTGTGACTGTTGCGTGTTTGGGAGGAAGCGGACAGTGCCAAATACCGAATGATTATAGATTTATTAGGCAAATGGAATTTTACACTAATGAATCTTGAACAGTTCGAAACCTCTGACATACTGCCCATGCCTGTAAAAGTGTGTCTCCATGTGATGTCATGTAATAAACACTTGGGTGTGTGTACAGCAGAGCATGCAAAAGGCAGTAAAATGTTCCATTGGACACTCCAGCTGCAAGAATATTCCACAGTCAATTAGATGCCCCATGTAAAAATTCAATAACAGTTATTGATCAGTTGTACTCACAATGACAAGTATTACTGGTGCACAATGCAGACTAATGGAAAACAAAACAATTAAAAAAAATGGTTATAACACCAAAATATGTGTTCTTATCTGTGTTGGCTGACTGTATGTGTTTTGTCCAGAGTGGGGGTGAAGGCTTGGTGTGAGATGTCTGTGTGTGTGTGTGTGTGTGTGTGTGTGTGTGTGTGTGTGTGTGTGTAGGCACACTGGACGGTAGGAAGGAACCTCCCCATCCAGGGAGCACCAGAGCCACCACCACTACCTCAGAGGTTGCTAAGAAAGCACAGCATTTGGACCACAGTGGGCTCAGGGAGGGTGAGGATGGTGGAACAGAGGCGCACCCAGTCAGTTGTTCCATACCACAACCCAAACACCATTCTGGGGGGGCATAGCTCCCCTATGGATGCACCAGCAGAGCAGACTAAGGAGGCTGAGGACAACTGTCCCAAGGGAGGCCCACAGGAAGGAGGCAGAGGGCACCACAAGGAAAGGAAGCAGATCCTGGTGTGGGACTCAATTATTAGGGGGATAGAACTGGGAGGAGCAGGGAAAACTGAAGTAAGGTGCCTGCCTGGTGCCATGGCTGAGAGACAGGAAGCACATCCTCAGGATCACGAGAACAGCTGCACAGGAGTCTGAGCTGGGCGTCATTGTCCACCTAGGGACAAATGATTTGTCATCATGAGATTAGAGCAGTGCAGAAGGACTTTGTAGAATTGGGAGGGGCCTAAGACAAGTAGCACACACAATATCCTTCTCTGAGTTGCTGCCTGTCAATGGCATGAGTGAGGCGAGGTACTTTGCACCATGCAGTTTAATGAATGGTTGAAAAATGGTGTGGAGCACAGGGTTTGGCTTTCATTGAGGACTGGGTTCCACCTGAGGGACACCAGTCTATACTGGCAGGATGGTCTGCATCTGTCCAGGAAGGAACAAGTCTTTGAGCAGTCAGTTTAAATGCTTCATTGGAAAGCTTTAAACTAGTCAAGGGGAGGCACTGATAAGCAGCAGGAAAATCCCAGCCTCTCCCTACAAAACAGGGTACTAAATGAGAAAAAGACTGAGGTCGAAAAGTCAGTGGGGGATGCTGCAAAAGAAGGTAAAACCATCAAAAAAATGGAGAGCAATGAGTACCAATGCCCGTAGTCTGAGTAACAAGCTTCCTGAATTAGTGGCCTTGATGGAGGAGGAACATCTGTATATCATGGCAGTCACAGAAACATGGTACACACAAAACCATGAGTGGGACGTAAACATACTAGGATACACTATCTACAGGAGGGACAGGGCGGGTAAAAGAGGAGGAGAAGTAGCTCTTTACATAAGGGGAGGAATTAAAGCAACAGAACAAAAGGGAAAACAGGGAGGAGAAGAAGCACTGTGGGTAAATTTGGAGACCGGCAATGGCACCACAATCCGCACAGGGGTTGTATACAGACCCCCTTCTCAGGGGGAGGAAATGGGCAAGGAAATGATAGAAAGAATACTTAGAATGGCAGAAAAAGGGGAAATATTGCTGATGGGTGATCTGAATATGTCAGATGTTAACTGGAGTGCAGTTGCACCAGCCACTTCGAAGAGTGGGGTTATTCTAGATGCCCTACAGGGGGCATGCCTTAAACAACTAGTATTGGAGCCAACTCGAGAGGGAGCAATCTTAGACCTGGTTCTCTCAAATGGAGATGAAGAGGATCACAGATGTAGAAGTGGGTAGCCCTCTGAGAACTAGCGACCATTGAACAGTATGGTTCACAATAAACACAGCAATAGAGTCAAGCCATACAAAGGCAAAAAGTACTGGACTTTAGGAGGGCTGACTTTGCCAAAATGGGTGAGTGCCTAAGGAATGCACTAGCAAATGGGCAGGAAGGAGGGGTGGAAGAACAATGGGGAATAATAAAAACTGCCATCACAGAGGTAACAAGCCTTTGTGTGAAGCAAATAAATAAAATGAAACGATGTAAGAAACCACTATGGTTCTCAAAGGAAGTGGCAGTGAAGGTTCAGGAGAAAAAGAAAGCATTCAGGAAGTAGAAGGAATCACAGAAGGAGCAGGACAGAGAACTGTATCAGTTAAAGCAAAAGGAAGCTGGGAAGGCAGTCAGAACAGCAAAGGCCCAAACCAAGGAAA
The DNA here is from genome assembly GCA_016271365.2 of Neoceratodus forsteri. Lineage (NCBI taxonomy): Eukaryota > Metazoa > Chordata > Ceratodontiformes > Ceratodontidae > Neoceratodus > Neoceratodus forsteri. The sequence goes on along the minus strand of CM028130.1, from coordinate 1,657,355,073 downwards.
AGATGGCCAAATCAGTTAAGAAGGGGGATAAAACCTTTTATAGGTACATCAGGGAGCAAAGAAAGACCAAGGGAGGGTTAGTGAGGCTTAATAAAGGGAGGGAGGTGGGCAGAGGTGACTGTGAAAGGCAGAGATACTAAACAAATATTTTGCTCAGTATTTACAAAGAAAGTAGGGAGGTACCTAAAACAAACAGTAGAAACACTCTGGATGCAGAAGTTGATACCCACCATTTACAGAAGAAAGGGTTCTGAAAGAACTCTTAAAACTGAAGGTGGACAAAGCAATGGAGCCTGATGGGATTCATCCCAGAATTCTAAAAGAACCAAGGGTAGAACTAGTGACACCACTGACTACCCTCTTTAACAAATCATGGGAGGATGGGGTGGTACCCGAGGACTGGAGAAGGGCAGATGTGATTCCCCTTCACAAAAGTGGGAACAAGGCAGAAGCAGGAAACTACAGACCTGTTAGTTTAACCTCAGTGGTAGGGAAAATGATGGAATCACTTCTGAAGGAAAGAACTGTTGAGTATCTAGAGGCCAGAGGGGCACAGGACCCAAGGCAGCATGGATTCACAGCTGGAAGGTCATGCCAGACAAATCTGATAGATTTCTTTGACTGGGTGACCAAAGTAGTAGATCAGGGAGGGGCTGTGGACATGGCCTACCTAGACTTTAGCAAGGCATTTGACACAGTCTCACACAAAAGATTAATACACAAGTTAGCCAGCCTGGGAGTGGGTCCCAAGATGACAGCCTGGGTAAAGAATTGGCTGGAGAATAGGACACAGAGTAATAGTAAATGGAGTCCACTCTGAAGAAAGAGGGGTTACTAGTGGGGCACCGCAGGGTTCAGTATTAGGACTGGTCCTCTTCAATGTCTTTATAAGCGACATTGCAGAGGGACTAGAAGTAAAAGTAGGTCTCTTTGCAGATGACACAAAGATCTGCAACAGAGTTGATGCACAAGGTGGGCTAGAAAGGATGAGAAGGGACTTGGCAAGGTTAGAGGAATGGTCAAATGTATGGCAGCTTAGATTCAATGCTAAGAAGTATAAGGTAATGCACCTGGGAAACAAAAACCCAGGGGAAGAGTACACAATGGGGGGTGAGATACTAACAACAACAAAAATGGAAAGGGACCTGGAGGTGGTCATATCAGATGACCTAAAGGTGGGCAAGCAATGTGAGAGGGCAGCAAGGAGGGCTGGGGGATACTGGGATGCATAGGGAGAGGCATCACCAGTAGAAAACAGGAAGTTGTTATCCCTCTGTACAGACAGTTGGTGAGACCCCATCTGGAGTACTGCATGCAGTTCTGGAGACCCAGTCTCCACAAAGACATAGACAGGATGGAAGCTGTTCAGAGAAGGGCAACTAAAATGGTGCAGGGTCTGCACTGGAAGACATATGAAGAGAGACTTAAGGAGCTAAATATGTATAGCCTTGAGGAAAGGAGGGAGAGGGGGGACATGATAGAAACTTTCAAGTACCTCAAGGGAATCAACAAAGTCCAAGAGGGTAGCATCTTTCAAAAAAAGAGGTGTGCAAGAACAAGGGGCACAATTTGAAGATAGAAGGGGTGGCTCAGAGGTAATTTAAGGAAGTTATTTTTTCACAGAGAGGGTTGTGGATGCATGGAACAGCCTTCCGGAGGAGGTTGTGGAGTCAAAAACAGTGGTGGAATTCAAGCATGCATGGGACAGTCATAAGGCAATTCTAGGGGGGGTAGGAAGAAGTAGGCTGCTGGTTAACTAGGATCTGCAGCTTATCCATTAGGTAGGGAAATGGGCAGACTGGGTGGCCAAGCAGTCCTTATCTGCCGTCAAAATCTATGTTTCTATGTTCGTGTTGGCTTGTGTGTGTGTGTGGTGGTGGTGGCTGCATTTGTGTTGGCTGACTGTGTGTGGGGGAGCAGGGTTGGAGTGAGTAGGCTGGCCCTGTGTGTTTGTGTGTGGAGCTGATTTTATATATGTGTGTTGTGTGTGTGTGTCTGTCTGTGTGATGGCTAGGTTTGTGTTGGCTGTGTGTGTGTGGTGGCTCCGTTTGTAGTTGGCTGGCTTTGCATGTGGGGGGGCAGGGTTGGAGTGAGTGGCTGGCTGTGTGTGTGTGTGTGTCTGGTGTGTAAGGGTGGGGTGGTTGGTGTGCTTCACAGGCAGTAGTGGCCTGATAAGACTGTGCTAGTGTGAATGGACCCCTTCAAGCTGGCTACCTTGATGTGTGTTTGGGTGTTGGGAGGATGGCTGTGTTTGTGGGTGGGGGGTGGGCACGCTTCACAGGCCAGAGTGATCCTGTCAGTCTGCATGTATGAATCCTGGTGTCCTCTCTGAAGGGGGGGCACCAGGCAAACATTTCCTTCCAACCCTTCTGCAGTGTCATCATTGAAGACATTAAAAGGGACTGGCAGCAGAACTGATCGGAGCTGTCATTGTCGGTATCTGATTCAGAGGCAGCTGGAGCACCCTCACTAGGAATATCACTAGACACTAGAGGCTCAAATTGGTATGATCGGATATCAGTATCAAAGTTTAGATCAATGTCCTCCATATCTTTAAATTCTTCAACTTCGATCATTGTAGATATTAATCACAGGCACACTGAAAGCTTTGTGAACCAAACTTTTCTAATACAGCCATGCACAGCATGAGCCAATGATTCAGGCCAGTGTGACATCACAGGACATCCCCGGGGGTGGGGCTGAGCTCAGTTTTTCTGAATAGCAAAGGGAATATCAACAGACAAACATACTCATGTATTATTGTTCTTTGGAAGCTGAATTCAGACATAAAAGTAAGTTTGTTGGTTACAGAAGCCTATAAACTATCAAAATCTACCACCAGTTCAGGCAAACTAGAACTTTTAAATTAATTTTGGGTCATTAACTTGGAGCGCTGTAAACATACCTCTCAACCTCCTGCCTCATAAATCGGGGACAAGGCTTAAAAAAAATCAGGGACAAAGGACCAAAATCAGGGACACATCTTAAAAATTAGAGATATTCACCCAGAAAGCTGGTAGAATATGGGACTTAGTGCAAAATGCATTTTCTAAAGAACAACAAGTCTGTAACTTTAATGCTTGACATTGTTTTGTGCTTACAGTCCCCACTGTTTAGCCACAAAAACACAAATTTTAGGAGGGACAGAGTAAAATTCAGAGGCAAAATCAGGGACATCCCTGAAAATCAGGGACACTTGAGAGGTATGGCTGTAAATAGAGTGACTGAGTGAATGGCATGTTATTGGAGATGGTGGTAAACCTTTTAGGTGTGCTTGTTTGAGGAACTGTTTGGGCTGCCATTTAGACCAGGGAGATTTTTTTCCTTCTGTCAACAGGAACATTGTTGTGAGCAGTAGAACTGCACTTGTGTATGAAATAAATCATTGCCAGAGCTCCTTGCTGTAAAACAAAACACCATTCAATTTTTTTTTTTGTTTTTTTTTGCATTTTGTGAATGTGGTTTACTTGAAAGCACTGTAAAGGAGATGGTCAGCTCTAACACTGTTGGCAATGCAGGCTTCACTTTCTCCTCCCCATGGGAGGAATGCTACCTCCCAAGCATACAGTTCCACCTCTTTCCTCTCCCACAACCCCTACATTGCTGGTACTGTTCCCTCCCACATAAAAAGTCCCAGCTCTCTTCCCTCCCACTGACCTAACAAAATAAGCCTGTACCAACATTGAGATCCCTGCTAAACATAGGCTCACATTGATTTCAGGGTGGGATCACAATAATGGCGGACTCACCTGTTGTCTTCCACAGAAGGTAATTTATGCAGGGAGTCCTTTTCTCAGCAGAAGGTCTGCAGGCTATGCCTACTGCAGCCGTAAAAAGGAGCAGAAGCACAGAACTAGCACCAGACCGGATGGCTGCTACATTCGGTCAGATAGCGGCTAGCATTATCTGACTGAATATGGCACTGGGTTGATGCAGCGCTAAGTGAAACTGCACTACCCAGACATGAACCTGGACTATATGTAGCCCACAGGGAATAGCGCTACCCAGAATGGATAGCGCAAAGACCTTTGTGGGCTATATTGAGCCACAACATACAGATGAGGCCATTGGGTATGCAAGCCATTTGTGAGCTACTGCAATCCCTGATGTCCAGTGGCACTCCCACCCCATGATCACCCGTATCATGTACTGTCAGAAATCCCTGGTGTCTAGTGGCACCCCCCCAGCCCCCCTAATCACCCATACCATGTACTGTTGGAAATCTGGTATATCTAGTGGCACTTAGCCCCTGATCACCTTATACCTCAACGATCTTGGTGTCTAGGGGCACCGCACCTCTGCTCTCCTGTGCCATGCCGCGCCTGATACCCTGGTATGCAGATGGCACCCCTGGTCATCTGTGTGCAAAGATATTGAATGCCTTGGTGTCCAGTGGTTCCCATCGCTTCCCTCACCTAAGTGGCCACTGACATACATAAAGGTAATCATTGGTGATTCAGTGTCCTCCCACCCACCCTGCCCGCACATAACACCACCCATCACACACCCTCCTTGCCTCCTTATAGATGTCCAGCGAATTCCAGTATGGGGACTGGCATAGCTCTTCTTTCACCTCTTCGACTGCCTACTGTATGAGCGGTCAGTGGCACGCGTACTACACATGCTACTGACCGCTCATACAGCGACAACTTAGGTGATGAGAGGAGGGCTCTACTGGTTGCCATATTGAGATTCATCGGATATTGCATGGGTGCCTTGGTAAGGAGGGGGGTGATGGATGGAATTATGTGAGTGGCAGGGCAGGTGGTGGGATGCTGGACCACCAGTGATTACCTTTACGAATGTCAGTGGCCATTCAGGGGGGTGATGGGAACCACTAGATACTAAGGCATTCTATATCATTCTACATTGATGATGGGGTGCCACTTGGACTCCAGGAATCAGATATTACATGATGCGGGGGAGCAGAGGTGAGGGTGCCCTAGATGCCAGGGATTTCCAGCAGTACATGGTATGGGTGATGGGGGGAGCCCCTAGACTGCAGGTATTTCCGACAGTACATGGTACAGGCAATCGGGGGGTGGGGGGTTGATGCCCTAGACAGCAGGGATTTTCTACAGTACATGGTGTGGATGATTGGGGGATGGTGGGTGCCACTAGATATCAAGGACTGCATTGTAGAAGGATGGATGATTGAGGAAGGGCAGCTGCAGTACACTTGCCCTGCCTTTGGTGGGGTGGGGGCATGAGCTTAGCACCCAGCTGAATCATGGTTTTTGGTTGCAGTAAACAGTACTGCTTTGGGTGCTGGTTACCACTGTTGCAAACCTTTGAAAATGCTGCTGTGCCTTTATGCTGGAGAGGACCTCTCACTGGCATGAGTGCAGTGGTATTTTAGCACCTAGGTGCTACTGGGATTGGGAGGCGTTAACTGGGCCTCTGAATATGGCCCTGCCCGAGCACAAGTGCAAACCCAGGTATCGCTGGCACAAACGTTCACATCGGCACTAATTTTGAGTATCGGGCTCTTCATTTCTAAATGCGTCCATATTGGATACTGTACTCTTGAGTGTTTCAGACAAGGCATTTCAGTATCTTGCTATTTGATATTAAAGGATTTGGATCCAAAACATCTTTGTGACCTAAACAGCAAGTATCTGCTAAAACAGGACATAAAACTGTTATATTTACAACAATTGTAACCACTGTAGGAGTTGATCCTTTGGGAGTGCTGCTCAAAATGTACACCTGCTCCACGGGCAGACTCTGGGGGTAGGATCAAGCGTGGTATTGGGGGGCATCCAGGGGCAGATGCTATCTGGAAAGGGGTCTTCCTGCCTGATTCCTATTCCCTGGCTCCTGAGCTTTCCACTGAGCAGGTGGCTAATGGACGAGCCGACTCTGCTCCTCTCCTTAGGGCAGTTCTTTGTAACATCATGGGCCTGATAGATTCATGCAAAGCAAAGCTCAAAATTGCACTGTGCCTGCAATTGCCGGGTGCCTGAAAATGTTGCATTCAGTCGAATAGCGCACTGGCGCTATTCGCTTGAACATTGGGCCATGTTGCTGCGGTGCTAAGCCGCTTCACACTGCCCCAACAAGGCTCCCAAAGTACACCACCAGAATGGACAGCACTGGAGTGCTATTTGCAGTATTTAAAGGGACCCATGCTAATGAGCCCATTGGACATGTAAGATAAGGGGCCATTTGCATGCCCATTATGAGCTGATTTGCATGGGTAGTGAGGCAGGTTAGTGCAGCGCTACCCCCCTCAATTGCCCGGTCCCACAGTGGTGTAGACATCCTTGGTGCTGGTGGTCCTCCCCCTCTGATCACCAGCTTGTATGTCCCAACTCCCTGGTGCTAGTGGTTCTCCCCTCCCTCCCGATCGCCAGCCCATATGGCCCAAACACAATCCCTGCTGCTAATGGTCTCTCTCCCCCCCCCCCCGATTGCCAGCCCATATGTCCCAAACGCAGTCTCTGATGCTAGTGGTTCTACCCCTTCCCTCCAACTGCCAGACTGTATGTCCCAAACACTATCCCTGGTACTAGTGCTCCCCAACCAGTTACCAGCCTGTATGTCCCAAACACAATCCCTACTGCTAATGGTCTCTCCCCCATCGCCAGCCCATATGTCCCAAACACAATCCCTAGTGCTAGTGGTCCCCCCACTTTGGATTGCCAGCCCATAGTACAAGTTGCAACATTCCCTGGGGCCCATTGGTCCCCCCCCATGGCACTGATCCACGGTACCACTTGTCATAATTCCGCACTGCCTGGCATCTAGTGGCACTACCCTCTCAGTGTGGCACTAAACCCCCGCCCCGTCTCCTTACCAGTATCCTCTGTGCCATGGGTGCATACGGGGCCGGCACAGCCCTCCGCACACCTTCTCAGCCAGCTGCTGTATGGCCAGGCATAGAGTGTGCCCCTTATTTCGAACAACATGAAGTCTTGCTGTATTCTGACACGTGCAGTTAGCCCCAGCACTTGAACTGCTCCAGAGAGGAAAGAGTTAATTTCTATGCAAGGCATAGAATGTTGAGCTTGAGCTCAGATTTCAAACCTCTGTCTGTGGTGCCTCAGAGTGTCAACCATCAGATTCTTTACTCCATCTTAACTGTGAAGTCACTCCGAGATTGCTCCTTCGCTTTGGTAAAGTTTCATAAGCAGCGTCGGTTTTTCAACCGATTTGTTTATTTTCGTTTCAAGCCTCTGTCTACGGTACAGTAAGTAGTGTAGATAGGTAGTGAACCATAATTTCTGTTTTTTTTTTTTCTGTGGAAATTGTAAACTTTGGTTCCGTTGCAGTCGGTCCAGTTGGGACCTGACCCTTTGTGTTTAAATTTTTCTTCTGGGAATATAGTAGTGGTGTGCTGGTTCCTATTGGTTTAAAAAATATACTGTATATATTTTTTCGGTTTCTTTCCACAACCCGTGACACGGTTGATGACTGATAGGGGTGTATTACCTGGCAAAACAAAGCTGTAAAGGTTCATTTTTTTCTAGCCTGACCATGTCTGAGAAACCAAGAAAAAAAAACCGGTCGCACTGGGTTTCAACACTGTACAGAGTGTGGGGAGGCCTTTGCTAAGGCTGACCCCCACCTCATCTGTGTTTATTGTCTGGGGTTTAACCACCGCAAAACAGACTGCTAAATCTGCAGAAAGTTTCCTAAGGCCACCCTAGAAAAAAGATTGGGTAGGCTAATGGAAAAGGAGGCAGAGAAATCCGTGACCGGATGGCCAGCCCGGTTCAGTTCTGACCAAACCTGAGGAGGTGCCCACTGACCTGGGCAAGATGTCCTCTGGCAAGGAGAGCCAACCCTGAGGGTTGGTTCCGTCAAAGACAAAAAAAAAAGTCAACTGGTTCGGAACCAGAACCCTTACTCCAACCACGGAAGAAATGGCCAAAGCAATCAGTATTGTGCAATCGCTCCATCCGGTTCCATCTGAACTGGTGCTATCAGTTAGGCGCTCGGTTCGGTTCGATCCAACTCCATCGGATTATGATCCAGATGCTTACTATGAATTGGAGTGGGAGGGGGACGAAGAATTACCGGATGATGATGATGACGACAATGATTATGGAGGTCTGGATGAGCCCATTGAACTGGACATCTCCCCAGACAGAACCTCCAGTGTCTCCCCTCCAAGGCTTTCTGAGTCCCCATCTCACTTTTTGGTTTACAAAAAGGTGGCCGAAACCCTCCAGCTCCCTATGGTTGAAGCTGTTGAGGAGGAAGAAGAGCCTGATTTTGTGGAGATGATGGACATCCCAGAGTCCAAGAGGTTGTCTATACCCCTCCATAAATCCCTGGGGAAACGGACACAAAAGATTCTACAGACTCAAAATTCTTTACCTCCTGTGGATCAGAGAATTGACAGAAGGTATATGCTGTCAGGCTCAGGTACAGAGTTTTTGTCCAATCATTGCAGTCATGTTGGGGTAGTGCAGGCTGCAGTCTGTGAGAGGGCAGATATACATTTGGCTTCACACACCCCAGATAAAGACTCCAGGAAGATGGATGCCATGGCCAAGAAGCAATACTTGGCATCCCTCTTTGGGACTCAGGCAGGCTAATTATATAGCCTACACAGCCAGATACCAGATGTCCAGGTGGGATACGGTTCTGGAACTGGCTAAACAGGCTTCCTTTTTCCTTTCATTTTCTTCCTTCTAATTACTCTGACCAGGTTATGAACCCAGCAACTTATCTGGAATGGATCTCATTAACTGCAGGTACTGGGGAACACTTTTCAGAAGGGCAGTTTTACAGGATTTAGGACATTGTCCTACATGCAGGGCCATTGGAGATCTAAAGGCTCGGCTCCAGGCAGCATGGGCAGAGATTGCATGCCTCAAATTGCATATTCAAGAGGAAATGTATTATAAGAACCACCCGCCATTTACCCAACATCCAACAATGCAGGGCTTCAAACAGGCATGGGCTAGGCATAAGGGAGCAATACAGATGAGTATGAATAGATAGGCCATTGACAGCAAAGGCCAATGGCACATTCATAAGGCAGAAAAAGAAATGGTTAGACTGGATGGGCCTTGCAGTCCTTATCTGCTGTCTGCTTCTATGTTCCTCCCCAGCTAACCAAAGAGCTGGAGGAGGTGGCTGCTGATGGGATTGAGGCATCCAAAGTGCAGTTCCATGCTGTTGTAGACTCTAATGATGTGGCATCGAGAGTCATGGCTACATCTGTGTCTCAGGAGATTTGCTTGGCTCAGATGCACTAGCCTTTCTCAGGACACCCAGGCTAAGGGCATGGATTTCCTAGTGGGTAACTCTCTGTTTGGGGAGTAGGCAGAGGCTTACATGAAAAAGATGGATGAGTACAGGACCACCTACAGGAGTGCACAGGCCAAGGAACGGCAAGCCACTCCTCAAAAGCAGCAGTCTATGGGCAGGCCCTTTCAAAGGCCCTTCTACCAAGCCCAAGCTTCCTCTCCCTTCCCGCAGAGGGGGGTTCTTCGAGGGAGAGGCAGGAGGGGGATGAGCAAGGCTGCATCCTCTAACCAGTCCAAGGCTCCTGCCAAGCAGACACCCTGATGTGTCAGCCCGGGTCAACTACCCAGCTCCAGTAGGAGGCAGGCTGGCTTACTACTTCCAGGCCTGAAAGTCTGTTACCTCAGACAGGTGGGTCCTGGAGGTAGCAAGCCAAGGACTGGCCCTCAGTTTCAAGAAGTTTCCAAAAATGAGGGTCAGATCTTTTCCACCTGCAAACATCTCTGAAAAAAGGGTCTGTACTCCAGATATTTCCTTACCCCAAAAAAGACAGGGCAGTGGCGACCCATCCTAGGCTTGATGTATCTGAACAAACGCATCTTAAAACCAAAGTTCAAAATGGTGACTCTGGGAGTTTTCCTTCTCTCTGAGGCCAGGAGATTGGTTAGCATTCCTGGACCTCAAGGATGCCTATTTCTATATTCCTATCAGGTGCTCCCACAGAAAGTACCTTATTTTCAAGTTGCCTTCAGGCCATTATCAGTTCAGAGCCATGCCTTTCAGCTTAACATCAGCTCCAAGAGTGTTTATCAAGTGCCTTGCAGTAGTAGTGGCCTTCCTCAGAAGGCAAGGATCTCTGTTCCCATACCTGGATGACTAGCTCATTGTAAGACAGTCTCCCGAACAGGTCAGGTCAGCTCTTCAAGTCACTCAAGATTTGCTTATTTTTCTGGGCTTTTTTATCAGTCTGCCAAAGTCAGTTCTCGAACTAGTACAATTCCTCACTTTCATGGGGATAGAGCTGGATACTGTTCAAGCAAAACCCTTCCTCCCATTAGCAAGGGTAAAGGCCCATACAGATCTTGCTTCCTCTTTTCATCCTCTGGTCTCTCTCCCAGCAAGACATTTTCTTCAGCTTGTAGGCCACATGGCAGCTTCCACTGCAGTGGCACAAGGATACAGGTTCCAAATAAGGGACATTCAGTTTTCACCTAAGGTCTTTTTGGTCTCAGCAAAAAGATTCTGTCACCAAATTGGTTCCAGTGACTCAGACTCTGATCCAAGCTCTCCAGTGGTTGCTGGATCAGGACAATCTCAGACAAGGTGTCCCATTCCTCAGTCAATCTCATTCAGTGGTACTGACCACAGATGCTTCCCTCCTGGTCTGGGGAGCCCACCTAGGACCTCTCACAGCACAAAGGTGTTTGGTTTCCACAAGAGTCTCTCCTTCATATCAATCTTCTGGAACTCAGGGCATTATTCCTAGCCCTTCAGGTTTTCTTGGACTCAGCAAGGGACAAGGTGGTTCAGGTCAGGACAGACAACACCACCACCATGTGGTACATCAACAGGCAAGGGTGCACTCGATCTAAGGCCTTGTGCATGGAGGCCATGAAAATATGGTCTCTGGCCTACTCCTTGCAAACCTCCCTAATAGCAGTCCACCTCCCAGGGAAGGACAATGGGTTAGCAGTTGTTCTGAGATACTCTCCCAGGGGCATCACAAATGGACCTTGGATCCCCTCATATGGAAAGTAATCTTCACTAGATAGATCTCTTTGTAGCCCCAGACAATCACCAACTTCCATCTTCTGCTGCAGACCCCAGTCCTAAGGACTGTTCTCCTGGATGCCCTGATATTGGATTGGGAAGGCAAGTTCCTTATGCCTTTCTCCCTTTCCCTATTGTTCGGGGTTCTAGTCAAGATCAGGTCAGAACCCTGTGCAGTGAATCTACTGGCTCCAGACTGGGCCAGACAGCCTTGGTATTTTCTGTTGTTGTCCCTAGCAGTCTCACTCCCCCTGTTTCTTCCCAAAAGACACAATCTCCTAACTTCCTCTCGGGAGGATCTGGTACCCCAATCTCCAGTCTCAATCTCAAGGCCTGTCTCTTGAAGAGTTAGAAAATGCAGGCCTGCATCTTTCTCAGGAGTTTTGGACATCCTTAAGATTTCTCGGAAACCTCTACCAGAAAAACTTATAGTTCCAAATGGAAAAGATTCAGCATTTGGTGTTCCTATAAGGATATTCTACCAGATGCTGCTAGCATTGCTACACTTTTGGATTACCTAGTTCACCTCAATGGCTTAGGCCTTAGGCCAGCCACTTTAAAAGTTCATCTAGCAGCTGCCTCTGCATTCCTGTCAGCAGGGAAGGGCTCCTGTCTGGCTTCTCACCCTGTCTTTGCTAAGTTCTTAAAAGGTCTGGTTCATATCTACTGGTTGCATATCTAGCATGATAGAAACTTTCAAGTACCTCAAGGGAATCAACAAAGTCCAAGAGGGTAGCATCTTTCAAAAAAAGAGGTGTGCAAGAACAAGAGGGCACAATTTGAAGATAGAGGGGGGGGGCGGCTCAGAGGTAATTTAAGGAAGTATTTTTTCACAGAGGGGTTGTGGATGCATGGAACAGCCTTCTGGAGGAGGTTGTGGAGTCAAAATCAGTGGGGAATTCAAGCATGCATGGGATAGTCATAAGGCAATTCTGGGGTGGGGGTAGGAAGAAGTAGGCTGCTGGTTAACTAGGATCTGCAGCTTATCCAGTAGGTAGGGAAATGGGCAGACTGGGTGGGCCAAGCAGTCCTTATCTGCCGTCAAATTCTATGTTTCTATGTTTCTATATCAGCCCTCCTTTTAGAGAGCCTACTTCGGCTTGGGATCTCAATATTTGCATTGCTTTGCTTATGCAGCCACTCTTTGAACCTCTGGCTTCGGCCGAGCTTAAGTACCTGACCTGGAAAACTGTGTTTTGGTAGCTATCACTTCTACCATGCAATTAGTGAATTACAAGCCCTGTCAGTAGAACCTGATTTTGTCACATTCCATAGAGATAAGGTGGTCCTCAGAACCAATAGGAGGTTCTTACTCAAAGTGGTGTACGATTTCCATCTGAACCAGTCCATGTCTCTTCCTGTGTTTTTCACTGATCATTCTTTTTCAGGAGAAAGATTATTACATCGTTTGGATGTTAAGAGAGCACTTAGCTACTACATTGAGCATACTAAGGCACATAGGAATGACTGTCTTCAATTGTTTCTCACTTATGGTGAAGTGGGGAAAGGTAGGCCTGCTACTAAGAGAACTATTGCCAGGTGGATTATCTCTTGTATACAATCGCCATGACAAGCTAGGCAAAACACCTCCTCCGGCCTGAGGGCTCATTTGACTAGGGGTACAGCTGCTTCTTTGGCTGCTGTCAGAGATATACCTTATTAGAGATATGTAAAGTAGCCACCTGGAAAACAGTCCATACATTCACCAAGCATTACTCTGGATATCCAGGCTAGGAGTGATGCTAGGTTTGGTACAGCAGTACTGCAGAGCTTATTCCCAAAATAGGTTCGGTACTTTCCTCCATGGAGGTACTGCTTGGTAGTCTGCATATGTCAGAATACAGCAAGACTTCATGTTGTTTGAAGAAAAAATGACTCACCTTAGTAACTGTGTTTCTTCTAATGGAGTTTTGCTGTATTCTGACCCCCCGCCTCTCCTCTCAGAACCTAGTTTTGGGATGTGGGCTAGCAGGTACAGTGTTGCACCTCAGGGTTGTACTTTGCACCCCTTCCCTTCAGGGTAGGGGGTGGTTGTTTTTGTTAAGTTTTACTCTTAGATTATATATCTTGTTCACTACCTATTTTTTCTCTTGGGTTCTCGATTTGAGTCTTCTGGACCCAAGTTGTTGCCTGTTGGCTTATATGTTTTACAGTTTCCACACTGGAAGTGTAGTTAGTTTGTTCGTAAGAATCTGACAGTTACACTCTGAAGCACCATAGACAGGGGTTTGAAATCCAACCTTGAGCACAACATTCTATGCCTTGCATAGAAATTAACTCTTTCCTCTCCGGAGCAGTGCTGGGGCTAACTGCATATGTCAGAATACAGCAAGACTCCATTAGAAGAAACACCATTACTAAGGTGAATAATTTTTTCTTCTAGGACTAGGCACGTCATTCTGCCCTATAAATAAGGGGCGTGCACCATGCCTGGCCATACAGTGGCCGGCCGAGGAGGTGTGCAGAGGGCTGTGCCAGTCACCATATGCACCCGTGGCACTGAAGATGCTGGTACAGTGGTGGGGGTGTGTGGCTGCTAGACATCGGGGAGTGGGGAGTTATGACAGGTGGTACTGTGGATTGATGCTGGGGGAACCACTGGACCCTAGGGGAGTGTTGCAGCTTTTACTGTGGGCTGGCGATCTGGGGGGGGAGATTGTGTTTATGACATACAGGCTGGTGATCGGGGGCGGAGAGAACCACCAACACCAGGTATTGTGTTTGGGACATACAGGCTGGTAATCTGAGGAAAGGGACCACTAGCACCAGGAACTGTATTTGCACAGTAGGGGCTGGCAATAAGAGGGGCAGTACCAGGAACCATAGAGGGTGGTGTGTCTCCCAGTGGCCAACTGGCTAGGTGGCTGACTATCTTTGGCAACCACGAGGGTTGCCTGGATTAAGTTGGGGGTTGTTAGTGTATTTGCACTGAGCAAAAGGACTGTACTAAAACCTTTGCACAAGCGTGGCTATTCATGGCCATACCCCTCCCTTGCCCACCCACATACATTATGTTTTACATGGGCACTAACCTCTTTGCCTGCACAACAGCCCTTTGAATATGGGGATCCGCTCAAATGCCGGTTCTTGTTCAAAGATCTGTTGGCACCTATGCAGACTTTTGAATGTCGGGCCCAGATCTCTTGGGAATAAAATGGCCATAATGGAAGCTATTCATTATGGATTCCTCTGCAGATCTGGAATGTATCATGTAGACCTGGCTGGGTGATGACTTGGGTCCTGTGCTTGAGTCTTCCATTCTCCGGTTTTTCTATGGTGCATTGCCCTAGGTGGGAGCACTGTGGGTAGCCATCTGTTTTAGATTAGCCCTGAAACTTGATGACATACCCTTAGGGCACACCAGATTGTTTGAATGTGTGGCTGTAAAGGTGGACTGGGTACAAGTTGCAGATCATGCTCATATACCGTCCTCCTGGGTGTGGGCACAAATTCCTTCAGGAACTAGGTTTTCATAACTGATCTGGTGTTGGGGTCACCCAACCTTTGGTTTTGGGTGACTTAAGTGCCTGGTCAATGATGGAATATCTCTTTTGGAATACAGTTCCTTCAGGTGATGTCATCTGTGGGCTTTGTACAGGTGGTTGCCACCGGTACCCATCACCGTGACCATGCCTTGGATCTGGTCTTCTCAATGTGTCTTGACATCAGCGATGTCAGGTTGATCAGGTCATCTGGTTGGATCATCATGTCGTTCAGTTCCTCTGCGGGGCTCCCCATTTAACCTGCTCTGTGGAGATGGTCAGATTCCTCTCTTTTTTTTTTTTTTTTAAATCTGGAGCCTCTGAGCATCCTGGCAATACTGGACATCTCAAGCATGAAGACAGCTTGGGCAATGGGAGCTGAGGCAGCTGTGGAAGGTTATAATTTAGCCCTCTCGACTGTTGTTGACCCCCTAGCACTGTTCTGTGTACGCCGTGATCTCCTGCCTCAGGTTACCCTTTTATGATGTGAACCTAAGGAGATTGAAGACTGAGTGGTGGAGGATGGAGTGTTGTTTGTGGAGGTTCTGCTCATCTGAGGATAAATTGGTGCCGAGGACTCACTACGGTATCAGCAGGCAGTTACTCTGAACAAGTCAGCATTCCTGTCTCAAGTGATTGCTGCTGGAAAGAATCATCTGGCTAAGCTCTTCAGTACTATGGACAGACTAATAAATCCAGTCTGTCTGTAGTCCTGTAGAGCTTTTTCTTAAGGAGTTTAACCAGTTCTTCCTAGACAAGGTGTCCACCATCCAGGCTTGGTATCGCTGAGCAGTCTGTCATGAGCTGACCATGTCCAGTCTTCACGGATGTAGGCAGTCTCTTTTTGAGGGATTAGTTTGAGCCAGTTTCAGCAGATGATGTTTCCTGGTGGTTTCTGGATTGTGTCCTACCTTCTTTGATTTGGACCCTGGACTGACCTGACTTCTCTTAGAATGCTGAGACTTGCTTGATCCAATTATGGTGGAGATCATCGGGTGTTCCCTTCAAAGGGTTGTTTTTCCACCTGACCTTAAAAAGGCCATGATGAGGCCTCTCTTCAAGAAGGCTTCTTTGGACCCGGATGATCTTTTCAACTACAGACCTGTCTCAAACCTTTCTTTTCTTGGGAACTTGATTGAGAAGGTAGTGGAGGTGCAACTAGAACAACACTTGGAGAAATATATCTGCAAGCCTTTCCAATCTGGTTTCTGGCCTTGCAATAGTACGAAAACTGCCTTAGTCAGGGTGCACCATGATTTTCTCCTAGTGAACATCATTCCATTCTTGTCCTGCTTGACCTGTCCTCAGCATTTGACACGGTGGATCACGGGGTGCTTCTGGATCACTTGAAGCTTTATGTGGAACTCTTGGGAACAGGGTTGCAGTGGGTTGAGCCTTACATGTCTGGCAGAACACAACAGATGACACTTGGCTCTTTTACATTGCGCAGAGCTGAGCTCTGCTGTGGTGTGCCTCGGGGCAATTGTGGCTCTCATTTTGTTTGTGATGTACATGTTGCCATTGGGGAAGATCATCAGATGCTATGGCTTGGTGTTTAATTGCTATGCTGATGACACCCAGTTGTATGTGTCTTGTGCTGCTGATTTAGATGTTATCCAGCTGGATTAGGCTTAATCCATTGAACATGGAGATGTTACTGGTCAAACCGGGTCCATCAGGTTTAACAGCAACAAGTGGTAGCACCACCCTTACTCTGTTGGACAGCATGGCCCTTTGCACTGCAGATAGGGTGAAGACTCTGGGGGTCATTATGGACCAGGCTGATTTGGGAGTTCCTGGTGTCTGCTATTGTCCGCAGTGGCTTTTATCACCTTTGCAACATCATCTGTATCAAACTCTATCTTTAACTGACTGATCTGGCAACATTGGTACATGCCTTAGTCACATCTAGGTTGGATTATTGTATCAGTGAGGCTAATGTATCACATGCAGCTAGTTTAAAATGTGGCAGCATGGCTGGTTGCTTGGACCTCCCAGTTTGAGCACATCAAGCCAGTTCTCCACACTCTACTGGCTGCCTGTTAAGTGGCGCACTAGCTTCAAGGTGTGTTTGTTGACATACAAAGCCCTCCCTACACAGTGTGGGTCTAGGCCTGCCTGAAAGACCTTCTGGTTCAAAACACTCCTGGTCGTGCCCTCTGGTCAGTGAGGCAGACCTCCTGTCAGTCCTTAGGTCTTGGCTAAAATCCTCATATGATCGGGCATTTGGTGTTGCAGCTCCAGTCCTTTGGAATGCTCTTCCCCAGGAAGTAAGAGGCGTTTCTTCATTGGCTGTTTTTAAAAGACCTTTAACATTTTTTTTCTTACTTTAAGTTTTGGCCTGGATTCCTGATTTCAGATGACTTTAGCTTTATTATTCAATGTTTTTTATTTGTCTTATTTATTGTTAGGCATCCAGAGCCTCTGGGATTGGGTACCATATAAATAAAATTGCCTTGCCTTGACTTGCATTTAATGTTGGTATTTCCTCAGGGGAAGAAAAATGACCATGTCCAAGATCTGTGACTTGGGTAAGACCCAATAGAACTTGCATTCTGTTTCTGTTACAAGCCTGACAGACTTGGGAAGTTTGGTCATGCTGTGCCCTTATGTGGACTTTTCAGAGCTACTAAGTGACTGGCATCATTGACTGACCACCCCCGGGAGTCCAGTGTTTTTTTTTTTCTTTATCTTCTTCTTAGCATGTGTAGAGACTGCTGTGCTGCCTTACCTCCTGTCAGCTATGTCAAACTTTATGTGGTGGGAGGAGGAAAAAATTATGTAATCAGTCCAGCCCCACTCGACCTGCGTGAGTTAGAAATCGGCCGTGTGCAAGATCCAGTCACCCATGCTGAAGGACAGCGGCATGAGGCAGAGGGTGGGAGGAGAATGCGGAAGACTTCTTGCCAGGAGGTACCCCATCACATGCTGCACAACGTACACACAGACAGCAAGTCATATGATAAGTTGTGCGTGTTTCACAGGTGTGTCTTTTTGACATCATGATGAGTCAAAGCTGGAGACTGAAAGACACGCACATCTTTATAGAGCTGCAGAACTGATTGAAAAAAATATAGTTAAGAACACCCATGTAGCTGTTACCTTACCACTGCCTTTGAAAATCAGTCCACCCATCAGCCTAAGCAATAAATTATCACAGAGTACTAAAAGTGAGGCAGATATTAAGGACACGGTTGGTGTGATTAAACAACACATGCTGTGAACTTGTCTAAAAAAGTATCATAAGTACTTGACCTATAGCTTGTAAATACATTTTTCAGCTTGTTCATGATGTTGGTTCATTTAGTCAGCCTTTCTACTGCCTTGCTGTTGTATCCAAACGTTTGTTAATCTTCAAGATATGTATCCAGTTTCACCTTGAATATATCTTACCTACATGATTCTTCTACAAATCTCCTGCCTCCTGAAGTAATCTATTCAGAAAATTATAAAAATGGTCTCGGAAACCCTGCACTTTGTCAGCGTTCTAGGGCCTCTCTTACACTGTCATGTACAGCCTGATCACCATGGCACATGAATTCTTCTGTCAGCATTCCATCCTCTAACATTGCTGAATGGCTGGAATAACGCATTCTGATTCTGAACCAGCATTCTTAAAGAATTAGTGGATGATCTATTTTATTAAACATCTCCCTGTCAATGAGCAAAATATTGAAAAGATACACCTCTAAATCTTTTCTTTTGTAGTCTTGATAGCAATAATGCACTCCAGGAGTTAGATTAACAGTCAGGTAATCACCCCTAGGGGAAATATAGCCCTCTGCTAACCTTGTGCCACTTTATACCCCAGGGATTGATTAGCAGATTGTTAATCTAATATCTTGTCCTGCCATATTACTTTATTTTACCATTTTTATTTTTTGTAGTACTGTATATGAATCCAGTAAGTAAAATATTTTTTAAGAAGCACAACCATTTTTCTATAGTTTTGTTACAAATCATCTTTTACCATATACAGCAGTTACAGTAAAAGCGGACTCGCACAGTTCTGTCACCGGTCAACCAAATTTCTCTATCTACTGGGGATAACAACTTTTGTCTTAATTTGTTTACTGTTCGTAGTATGCCTTTGTAACTATCCTGGGCAACACTATTTTCTGATTGTTTAAATTTTGTTTCTAAGTGCTGCATTAGCAATGAAAGTGTGATGTCCTTGCACCTATTTATACCATCCATCCTCCTGCTTAAGTGTAAATAACCTGAAAAACTCTCACTCATGGTGAAAGCAATTTACGAACAAAATCTTGCGCTATCACTACTAGAATGTTTTTGAAGTTAATTGAAGGTAAATGGGGCATATCAGATCTTTACTGCTACCTGTTGTTAGACACTAAATCAGCAGACAGGCATACTGTGCAGACATTGACACATGTTCTTATAGAACTCCAAGGAACAAATGAGGTTTCAGCAGTCGGAAAATAGTCACCTAGGGATAGTTACAAAGGACTACAAATGTTTACAATAAATAAACTAAAAATTCATTTCTAGGGACATGGATAATATGATCTGTCCACACTCTGTGCCTTTTCCCCTTTAAGGTAGCAGTTTTTGTTAATAACCATACACATTTTTCAGTAATAAGGTTCATCTGGAGAAAATATCAAGATACACATTTTTTGTTTGTTTTCTTTCATACCTAAACCAAGATTTGGGGTCTTGAAGTTGTAAAAGGTCCCACGCCCGTGCCAAACCCACCATGAAAAAAATTAAATACTTTATGCTGTTTACCATAAGAAACATGCAGGAAAAACATCGTAATACATCTACTGCATGAATCTAGCATGTGCATTCAACAAGTAACACCAGGGGAAGAGATTTTTAAACATGGTGAATGGCGGCCATCTTTAATGATGTGAGTCACTAATTACAAAATCGGCTGTAAAAAAAAAAAGTTTTAACATCTGAGAAAACAAAAAATATACTGAGCATGAATCTTAGGCTGTCAGAAATGTGTAACATTTGTAACCCCCCTACAAATGGGGGTTCCTGAAAAGTCTTCTGTGAGCTTGCCTAAATGCTCACTGCCAGGCTGGTGTTCTGCATTTTAGCAGTTTAAATGTATTGCCAGAGTGCGCCTGTATAGCCTCTGTGTACTGTCTCTTTAAGAGCTGCTTGGATTGCAGTCATAATTAATCTGAGAGGGAGCTCTGTTAGAAGATGTACTTGTTTGCTGATCATTTGTTAGAGTAGTAATAATATTGCAGTTTGTTCTAACCTGCCTTCTTTGCAGCATGGACAGTTTTGTTTGTCTCCATCATCTTGGTCCTGGACTACAGAATGGGCCAATCAGTACATCTGGGACTCTAAAATGGAGTCTGCCTACATGGGCTTGGTAGGGCCAAAACTTGTAGGAATTATAGTTTGGGGCTTTTGGTGCCTAAAATAACCTGGAGGGGGGCCCTTGTTGTGACTGACAGACAGATCAGCCAACCGATCCTTTTGGATCTTGGGGAAAGTCCCACACTGCTTGCAGTTTGTTAGATCTGAGTTGGGAAGTGAAGAAGTAACAGCTCAAGATAGTTCAAGCAGCAGTCCATAGTGGATTCACACGGGAGAGCTGTGGAAAGGCCCGAGTTTGGCCTGCATGCATGCCTGCCTGCTGTTCCTGAGAGGGAACTTGTGCTTTTTTCAGACTGAATCTGGAGAGCGAATTAAGCCACTGAATTGTGACCAGGCTTTAATCTGAAGAAGACCGAAGATTTGCTTAATGCGATCGACCTGTCAGGATTTCTAGCTACCTATGAACTCCCGGATTGTGCAGAGACTCTGTAGTGCAACTGGAGAGCCATTTGCCTGGTACAGTGGAATTTCCTTACATGTGAATGTGCTGTGTGCTTATAGTGGGTCATG
Organism: Neoceratodus forsteri; assembly: GCA_016271365.2. Classification (NCBI taxonomy): domain Eukaryota; kingdom Metazoa; phylum Chordata; order Ceratodontiformes; family Ceratodontidae; genus Neoceratodus; species Neoceratodus forsteri. The sequence goes on along the minus strand of CM028130.1, from coordinate 1,657,334,749 downwards.
ATTTGGTTCCCCACTGTGTGTCTGAACTGTGTTTTACTTGCTGGAGGCTGTATCCAGCTCCACGGACTGAATCTGTATCCATTTCCATTTGCCTGGGCCCTGCTACACTGGCCGTGCCAGAATACCTGTTATGCAGAGAAAGTCATCGATGAGAGACCGGCCTGGGGATCATCCCCCTGCTCAATGCCTTGAACAGGAACAACACCTCAGTGATTCGTGTGGGCCCTGCTTCCCCGGGCACTCCAGCTTAACAGCCTGCAGTCTCGATTTTGTCGTGCCTGAGTCCAGTATTGGGTATCGTGAGTAAACATCAGGGTAGCTCCCTGTAACAACAGCTAAATCTAAGAGTGTTGTCATCTGATTGTCTTGTTGCCTTTTCTTTCATGAACTGAGCCCTATAGCTCTGGATTACAAATAGTGTGTGTTGTGCATATTGCTTTCTTCCATCACAGGGCCCCAACCAGCTGCAGCATTCTTGGCTAGCCCATCATTTTCCTACCTGCATACCCAGAGTGTGTGACTGTGTAGGGACTCTGAACTGCATGCATAACTGTCTGATTTAATATACTGTAGCTTTTAAGCAAATCAACCTGATTACACCCCTCCCTTGTTCAAGTCCCCTGAATAAATCAGATTTAACTTTGTTTGCATTTAACCTGACTGTGGTTCCAGTTTGTGCCAAAAGTATTGTACTGTTGCCATTTGCTGTGCTTAACCTTGTTTACAGAGGGTCCCCAGGGTCAAGTTAGAGGAACCAGCCATGGTGGTAAGTGCAAACAGTGTGGGTAATTGCCTGGTGAATAAGGGTCATTGTGAAAGTAATTATTGTATATTGTTCAGGCCACTAGAAGGGAAAGAGGGGAGTTACAGTGTCCCGGAGGGCTGTGCCCTGGTTAGCTTGACCACTAACAACCCTGACCTCTGGGTGGAGGCACCCGTTTCATTACCCAGGCCCCTTAACTTGCTGCTAGCCGTTATAGGCAGGGTAGTAGCCCCTAGATTGCGCTACCTAGGGTTGCGCCATTTTTGCTAATAAACCCCCAAACAAACTATATGATGAATGTTTTTGCTGACTAACAAATACTGCTGCTTTAAGCCTCACCAGAAAGTGTTCTAGCTGGCTCCTCCCACCCACCTGGGTGGCAACTCCCTTAGCACTGCCCCATGATGTCAGAGCTTCCTTTCCACTGGAAGAGGAAGGTTTCCCACCTTATCACTCTCACGCTGAGTAGGCCCTTTGCTATTAAACTCTGAATTTTTTTTTAAAAACCTTGTCTTCTGGCAACTCCTTTCTTTCTTCGGTTTGGACAACACAAAGTCGGAGCCTGGGTTTCAGAAATGTGCCTGTGGGCAGAAAATGTCTTGGACAGATTCACACACCATGTGTGTCCACTGCCTGGGCCACAAGCACGATCCCCAGACTTGCGTCCTGTGCCACATGTTTCACCCATCCACCTTAGAAGATTGGCATGGACACCTTCTAATGGGTTGGCTGGATGACCAGGATCCTCCCATTAAGTTTGATACCTGTTGAGTGGTCTCAGTGGCTGCAGAGTCCACTGAACAACTTGCGGCATTTGAGGAAGCCATGGCCCAGGCTGCAGCACAAGCTTCATCAGCTTTGACCTTTTTGCCACTCTCTGTGGGTGCTTCCTTCATGGGGTTATTCAAGGAATTGTGCCAGGCCCTTCCCACCTATGGGCAGGGTCCCTTGGGCACCAAATCCAAGTCTAAAAGAGACCAAAAAATGGTCTTGTTGTCAGCTACTGGATTGGGTGTGCTCTTGGGCCTCCAGTTGTCATACTTTCCTGGCGGTTCCGACTTCTTCGATTGATTCCTCTGCCCAGGCCTCTGGCCCCACGGTCTCCATCAGACCAGTTGGCCGAGATGTAGGTCGATCTTCTGGCCGAGATATTTCTTGACCCAGTAATCCTAGACTGAATAAATAAAGCAAAGAATAAATAAAAACCTGTTGTCACTGAAGAGGCTGACATCTTCTTATCTAGGAGCCCAGTCCTACCGCTTACTTCCCAAGGAGGGACGGACCAGTCCGCTGATCTATCGCCTCTCCGCTAGGAGCTCCTGGACTCAGAGGAGGCTTGGTTCTCACTGGCCCCCTCTGAGAACTACCATCGGCGTCTCTGATGGTTGAAGTTGCAGTGCTGCAGTCTTGAACTGAGCAGCCTGTATCAACATTGCTCGTGCTCCTGGTGCTGTTCCTCATCCTTCTCTGGCGAGGAGAGGCTCTTGTGCAAGTTGCGTCGGCGCTATGAGGATTTGATGTGGCAACAGTTTCTGTTCACTTGGGTGAAGCTCATGCCAGCCTTAATCCTGGCAACTACCTGGCTTTTACCACAGAGGCCGAAGCCTTCCCTGACTCAGCAGGAACTGACCCGCCAGGTCCCGGTTCAGCCTCCCCCGTCCTCTCCGCCAATTTTAGTGGAACTGCCTCCAAAACAGCCAAAGTCCAGCCCTTCAACTAAGGAGGCCCACCTGGCATTGGGACTTTACCATCGTCTGTCAGTTACTTCTACCCTGACCAACCCCGTAGAGTCTGTGGGATTCTGGCGGTTGACCTTTAATTATTCCACGGAATCTGAGGGTTCCTCCTTGCACTTCCATTTGGTGGACATGGAGTTAGCTGAGGATTTGTTGGTGAAGCAAGGCCCCACTTCTTTCATGGGTCTTCTCCACCTGATCTTGGAGTCCATAGGTCTCTCAGTGGAGCCTGTTCAGAAGTGGGCTTGGTACTCGCTCACTGAGATCCTCGATCAGGGTGACTCCTCTGGGGAGGCCTTCCTGGTCATGAAGGCCATTCTTTGCCCTGTTTTGGAGTTGTGGCAGCATCCAGCTTCTTGTCCTGTGCCTTCAGCCCTGATGGCTCCCAAGTGTGTGGTCCCAACTGGTTCCCTTTCGGGATTCACAGAGCACCCCTTGGCTGAGAGTCTGGTGGCCAACACTGTGTTCCGGTGCACGGGCAACATGAGTGATGTTGACAAGCCTCCTGACAAGGAGTCCAGAAAAATAGACCGAATGGCAAAAAAGGTCTTGCTGCCTCCTTTCTTGGCCTTTGGCAAGTGAATTCAGCCCTTTTAATGGCCCACTTCTCCTATGCCCTTTTGGGGATGCTTGATGAGTTGCTCCCTCATCTCCCAGCAGACCTACAGACTATGGTCAAGGAGGTCCAGGATCAGGGCCGAGTGGTGGCTAAGCAACAGCTCCAGACTGCCATGGACTTTGGTGACTCTTGCACCAGATCTGTGGCAGCCAGAGTGGCCATGCTTTGCAGGGCTTGGCTGAGGATCTTGACCTTCATGGCAGATACTCAGCACAAGCTGATGAATGTCCCCTTTTTGGGTACCAACCTGTCCAGTCTTGGTGTCAAGGGGCACCCTCGCCTGTATTGAAAAGTCCAGTGCCACCTTGGACTTGGTGACTTCCGCCCAGAGGGGTCCCAAGGGCTCCAAACAAGAAGAAGAAGCTCTTTCAACCCCTTTCTTCCTCAATGCCAAATTGGTCCAGCCTCAGGCTGGACAACCGGCTCAGGCTTGGTGTCCCCGACCTAAGTCAGTTGCCATGGTTGTTTGGGAGCCAGGAGATCAGGGTCCTAGCAGCTCCTTGGCTGGTCCCTACTCTGCCTCCAAGCCTGTCCAGTGGCGGGATGGGGGGGCGCCTTCCCCATGCCCATCTTGTCTCCCCTGGATCCTCTCATGGGGGCTGGCTCTGCCAGTTCCTATCTGCCTGGTCTGCTGTCACCAAGGACAAGTGGGTCCTCAAGGTGGTTGGTCAGGGTCTGCTTCTAGAGTTAGAGGCTTACCTACCATGCTGAGCCCATGCCTCACGGGAGGATATGGTGTTTGTTGACATCTGGTCATCCCTTTGGGATGATCTCGCCCAGCTCCTCCGCAAGGAGGTCATGACTCCTGTCTTGGACCCTCTGGAACACCCAGGGTTTGTCTCCAGGTACTTCTGGGTGACAAAACAGGTGGGTGGTTGATGCCCCATCTTAGACCTGCATGGCCTGAACAGGCTTCTCAGGCTGCACACCTTCAGAATGGTCACTCTGTCTTGGATCATACCATCTCTCAAGTAGGACATGTGGTTTTGCTCTCTGGATCTTCAGGATGCATTCTTCCACATCCCAATCCATGTGTCCCACTGCCGGTTCCTCTGGTTCTGGGTGGAGGGGATCCTCTACGAGTTCCAGGCCATGCCATTAAACCTATCCTCAACCCTCAGGGTCTTCACCAAATGCATAGCAGTGGTAGCAGCTTACCTGAGGTGCTGCAGAGTCTGGGTATACCCCTACCTGAAAGACTGGCTAATTGCAGGTCCCTCCAGGTGGGAGGTGGAGAGGTCCAGAGATCTGGCCCTCCAGACCTGCATCTCTCTTGGTCTCCTGGTCAATGAGGCCAAATCAGAACTCATGCTCTTGCAGGTGATCCATTTCATCAGGGTAGAGTTCAACTCTTGCAGAGCCAGGGCTTGGCTCCCAGCAGACAGGGTGGAGGCTGTCTCCTCCTTTGCCAGATCATTTTGGATTGGGCAGTTGCGCCCGGCTCAGGATGTCCTGCACCTCCTGGGTGCACCAGTGTGGTCCACTGGGCCTGCTGGAGAATTTGCTCTCTGCAATGGAGCTAGCCCGCCAATGGTCTCAACGCAAGGACCACTTCGACCAGCCAGTCACTGTGACCCAGCTGATGTGATGTACCCTCCAGTGGTGGTTAGTCCTGAAACATCTGCAGGAAGATATCCTGTTTGTCTGCCCAGAGCCAACAGTCATCCTGACAACTGATACCTCCCTCATGGGCTGGGGTGCCCACCTGGGGGATCACAGAGTCCATGAGCTCTGGACCCGCGAAGAGTCCTGGTGCCATATCAACCTGCTGGAGCTGCGGGTAGTTCAGCTAGTGCTGATTGCTTTTGCTCCACATATCCTGGGTCCAGTCATTCAGGTTCAAGACAGACAACACCACAACCATGTACTACCTCAACAGACAGAGTATGATGCACTCCCTTCTATTGTGCAGGGTAGCGCTCCATGTTTGAACCCTCGTGCACAGACTGGAGGCCAATCTCCTGGCCATCCATGTGGCTGGTATTTTCAACCAGTTGGCAGATACTCTCAGCCATGTGGGTGAGGTGTCTCATGAGTGGTCTCTCCACCCAGAGGTAATACATATCCTGTTCTCCCAGTGGGACACCCCTCTGACGGACCTGTTTGTCTCCAGGGAGAACACAAAGCTGAAGCTGCACTGTGCCTGCCCCCTTAAGCAGGGAACGCTGCAGGGGGATGCCTTTTCCAGGCCCTTGAACCTGGGCCTTCTCTATGCCTTCCATTGATCCACAAGGTGTTGCTCAAGGCAAGGAGGAACAAGTCATGGATGATCCTGGTGGCTCCGGACTGGTCCCACCAGTTCTGGTACCCTGATCTCCTCAGTCTCAGCAGCAGGCTCCCAAGGCATTTCCCTCTACGCCTGGACCTGCTCTCAATCAGTAAGGGGAAGGTACTCTACCCGGACCTTCAATCCCTGCATCTGACAGCCTGGTTCCTGAGCGGCTAGAGTACCAGGCTTTAGGTCTCTCTGAAGATGTCATCAACGTAGTTGAGGCTTCTTGGAAGGAGTCAACCTGAAAATGCTATGCCTTTAAATGGAAGAGGTTCTCCATTTGGTGCCAGGGCAAGGAGTTGGACTCCTTATCTTGTACGGTGGCTAGCATTCTCGACTACATTTGGTCCACCTCTCAGTCAGGCCTTCAGTCAATGACCCTTAAGGTGCACCTGACAGCCATCTCTGCCTACCGGGCATAGGCTGGTACACAGTCAGTGGCACAGGAGAAAGGTGGTCTGGCATTATTTCAAAGGCCTTGACCACATTTCCCCTCCTTTGCGTGAACCACCACCACCCTGGAACTTGTTGCTGGTGTTGGCAAAGCTCATGGGCAAGCCATCTGAACCAATGCGCAGATGTGAGATGTCACATCTGCTATGGAAGACCACCTTCCTGGTGTCTATCATGTTAGCCAGAAGGATCAGTGAGCTCCAAGCGCTCTTGGTGGAGTCTCTTTACCTGGTCTTCCACAGAGGCAAGGTTGTCCTTCGCCCCAACCTGAAGTTCCTCCCGAAGGTTGTCAGATTTTCACCATAACCAGGCATTTAATCTCCCAGTGTACTTAAGCAACCACACTTCAGAGGCTGAGCACAGGCTCCATACATTGGACCTGCAGTGAGTGCTAGCCTATTATTAGGACTGCATGGCTGGAGCTTGCGGAGAGGTTCACCAGCTATTTGTCACCTATGCTGAAGCTGCACCTGGCAGACCGGCAGTTAAGCAGATGATTGGCAGGTGGATTCTATCCTGCATCAACCTCTGCTATAGGTTGGTGGGTAGGGAGCCTCCCGTAGGGCTTAGGGCTCATTCCACCTGTCATACCACTGCCTTAGTGGCTGCTTCCAGGGATGTCACTATCCAGCAAATTTGTTTGGCTGCTATCTGGAAATCAGCACACACTTTCATCTCCCACTACCACATTGACCTTGAGGCATGCCGGGATGCTGGTTTTGGGGCCTCAGTTCTCCAATCTCTGTTCCCTAAATAGAGCTCCCAGAGAACTGCTAGGAGTCTGGCAGAAGTGTGGATAGAACACCATATCCACATCCCTGGAAAAACGGGTTACTCACCTGTAACAGTTGATCTTCTATGTCGTGGTCTCTTGCAATAAGTCATTACTTCTGAGAGTTCCCGATAGGTGGCGCTTTAGCATGGAAGTTTCTTCCAGCAGTCTCAACACCAGGGACCCACCCACACGACCTCACTTCCTGGGCTATACCTATAAAAGTGGGTGGTGCCTGGCAAGCTCCGTTCATTTTCCCGCTGGCTTCAGCTCTGCTAGCATCTTTTCTACAGCAGTATATGACGTGGATTGAACTTATAGCCTGAGGTTGCCTGGGCTTCATACATGGCACCAGATTTCTGTACTCTATAACAGAGCTGCAATGCATATTTCCCTGTCATACATGCAGGGTACTTAATCGAAAGACTCAAACTCAGAGTCCTCTTCAAGAAATAAAACTGGGAAGGAAACACCTTCACCTAAAGTCCTGCCTGACCGCCTTTCAATGGTCATATCTCTGAAACATGGATAATCAAGAAGACATTCCTTGTTGATGGGTACTAAGCTCCTGTCACTGGCAGGCACTACTTCATCAGAAAGGAACATTCCTCGTTGATGGAGCTTCATTCTTCAGCTCCCCTATTGATGAGGCTGCATAAACCATCTAAGATGGTGGTCCTGCTATATTCCTCATCGATGGGGCATTCACCCCCTCCCCCATCAATGGCAGGTCCCTCATTAACAAAGAAAGGATCATTCTTCATCGATGGAGCATCATTCTTGAGCTCCCCCATAGACGAGGCTACCTACACCATCGACGACAGAGGTCCTGCTATCATTCCCATCAATGGGGCATACATCCCCATCAATGGGTAGGCTCTATAAGACATCATCAATGAGAACACCTCCCCCATCGATGGAACACACTTTACTTCTTTCATCGTTGACAGGGCTGCCTCCCCTATCTATGGGACATGCTTCCTATGTACTATCGTCAACAAGAAGTATAACAGCGTCGATGGGGCATGCACCAACTCCTCATCAACGACAGCATTTCCATCATCGAAGGAGCATGTACTCACTATCCCATTGTCGACGGAGCACATCCCACCATCAACGGAGCATGTGTGGACTTCTTCGTCGTTGATGGAGTGTATTCCAGTGTCGACGGAGCATGCCTTTACTTATCTACTATCATTAAGACACATTACATCATCAATGGGGCATGCTTCTCTTCTTCCTCAGTCAATGAGAATGATCCCACCGTCGACGGAGCAGCCCCTGCTTCATAGAACAACACCTCTACCTGCATACAATACAACAACAGACGATCCTTATAAAAAGTTTACCATGAAATACCATGACTACTTTCAACAACATGTATCAAAAGATACTTATGGGGCTGCCTCACTACAAAATAAAGAATTGTATACTACAGGATGCAGAGGCAAACCAGCCTCATTTGCTCTCATGCATGATGCTCACACACCAGTCTGTGATGCACAAAAATACTCAAAAAAAAAGAGCTGGCCCAGTGGCGCTGAGAGCTGAGGCGCTGGCACCTTACCTCATGTTATGCCAGCAACCCTTGTTCAGGAACATGCATTGGCTGTTGGGGGTCGGCAGGGGAGAGAAGGATTGAGCGTCTGATGAACTGCTCTCCTCCGGGCAGAGGGGTTCCTCGTGGTCAACACTTGCTTGCCCCCCCAGTGGAGGCTGGAGGACAGGGCACCGTACCATAAGCTGGGAGGAGTCGGGCCAGACACCTGGAGGAAGTGTGTGTGGAAGCGTGCATGCTTCCCTCTGCTGGCAACATAGCACGGTCCCGACTCCTTGGGAGAAAACTGGAGGAAATAGACTGCCGTGCAAGATGGCAGAGGGCACCTTGCAGGCTCCGCCCCTGGCTAGCCATGATGCTGGCCAACTATATCCGGACTTCGGTGGGGGAGTAGGGGACCCCTGCTGACCCCACCGAGGGGGTAAACCCTGGGGTCAGGTCAGCGTTGGCTGGTAGACACCAGGGGATGGGGCTGGGGATGCCTTCCTGAGAGATTGCTGGCAGTGGGAGAGAAACTAATAATTAAAAAAAGCACATGATCACTCTGCCGGGAGGCCCGAATCGATCCCCGACGCCATGTACACTGGACTCAGAACTAGCTTACATGGCAATTTCATTCTCGTATTGAAGAAATAATAGTGCGTTAGATTCTGTGGCCTCTTGACCATACACACACTCAGAGACATAACCATCAACCACAGACTATGTCTCTGCCTCCATCGAAACAGGCATGCACAAAGCTAGAATGCTCACCACTCATGCCTGTTCATGAATATTCAGAAAAATATTTTAAGAGTATCGTATACATTCAGAACATTACATAAACTATGATGCTTCTCCTAGTGCAAGATGGTGTGACTCCCCTGATGATGTGTCTTACTGGACCAAAGGGCTACTACAACCACTAAAGGTAATTTCTCCACCGGATGACCCCTCATTCCCCAAAATGATGTTATAAATGCAAAAAAACAATGGGGTTTACCATAACAGATTAAGTAAAGATATGGCAACATATCTAGCCATTCCGGAAGGACTTATCTGGACAGTTCCTTCCTGTATACCAACATTCAGCAATGCGATTACTGAAGCATGGAGTTAACTCTGAAGGGCACAGGAGTTACCTAGAAAAGCATACAGGCTCTATCAGGCTCCTCTTTGACTATCCATATTTAACAAATCTGGCCACTGCGGATTCTGTGGTTATTGCAGTTGCTTACGACCACACTGGCAAGACTACGCATACAAGTACAAAACGCTTTGAATATATGGGGAAGGTGGTGTTTCCTTCAAACACTCTAAATATCAAAATACTTCATTATCTGGAACATATGCTGAAGTGCCAGCATCAGGTAAGTACTTTTGCTGGTGACCTTATCAGTAGACTGCCTCTGTCCCCTGAAAAGATCAGGATACGACATTACTGATGCTTCAGCTAGAGCCTCTGCAGCCGGTGTACTTATCCACTGCCAGGCATGGCTCTGACTCTCAGGGCTAGCACCTGATATTCAGCAGAGAGTGGCTAATGCCCCTTTTTAAGTGGCCGCTTTTTGGGTCCAGGGGCTCGAATTATATTGGACGACCTACAAGCAACCTCTTGTAGGTCTTCGGGGCCTCTTGGGGCTTTAACTATAGATAAGACTGAGGCCTTTTCCAAACGGCTCTATACATCTAGCCACTTTCTCTGAGGTGTCACTGTTACAGACCATTACGGTCATTCCATCAGGATGCCTCTCAGCCTGTAGTGCACAGGACTCCAGGTCCCTCCCACGAACAGGTCCACCACCTACTAGGACACAATCAGTATATCCTGGTATGGATTATATTATTCTTTCAACCTTCTACTGCTATAAGCAGCTTCACTTGATCATAAACAAAGATCACATGAATAAGGGTGAGTACATGTACAGAGACTATAAGTCTTAAGAACTTGTCTCTTTTTTTTTTTTGCTTGGCAAAATATATAATTTACACACATGAGTTGTACTTATCTCAGGAATGAAATTCACTGCCTTATGATTTCAATTATATTCATTATTTTAGTTTCTGTTTTTCCAAACAGTACATATAATGGACTTATACCATATGAACATTTCAGATTTACGCCTAACAAGGTTGAAGGCCCTGACATACCTGGGACCCCCTTGTAAGTAAAATTACTAATACAAGATGAATGTGTCAATATTACTCTATGACTTCAAATGTTGCTTAAATGCAAAAATTGACAAGGTACTGATTCTAAAAATCACGGACTTCCTTTGGTCACATATACACTGTTTCATTTTGCAACATGATCTGCTACTTAACTATCCTGTTTATGCCAAATGGATACATTTTCTGTTGTCTTGATAGATGTAGTAAAAAAGTTTCTTAACTTGCTACATTGTTGCACTTCACAAACAATGACATTGTATCATTTCAGCTACTGTTACAAATTGGAACACAGTTGCCTTTAGCTGAAACTATCTTCACTGCAGTTCACTGACAGCTACTATTCACTCCATGATGTGGTGGAATTCCTTTTGATTTATTGATATCATTGATCTGTCTTGCCCTGATTGGGCTGTCATTCTCTTCATACATCTGGTGCATACCTAATAATAGCGGGTCTGGCTTATATTTTAGCCATAACTCTATAACAAACAAGATGATATAACATTTACAAATAGAAGACAAAACTTCTTCTATATGCTGATATGCTACTCGCAGTATTTATTGGTCCGATGACCTCATTATCCTTATGGCAGAATGCCATATTTGGCCACCCCACTGCCATGTAACTGCTTGGGAATCTCCTAGAAGTAATGACTTGCTGCAAGAGACTATTCTGTAGAAGATAGTTACTCAAAGATTTTTGTCATAACAGTAGATCTTCCAGGAATGTCTCTTGCAGTGAGTAGTTTCCCTCCCTCCAACCCCCTGACATTCTGCAACAGGAAAATGATATAGGGTTGGGAAGCTTTAGTACCTCTGTTCCCCTCGGTCCCTCACTTTCCCAAGCTGATACCAGCAGGGAACAGAGCTTACCAGGTATCACCCACTTTTATAGGTGCAGCCCAGGAAGTGAGATCGTGTGGGTGGTCCCTGGTGTGGAGACTGCTGGAAGAAACTTCCATGCTAGAGCGCCACCTATCGGGAACTCCCAGAAGTAATGAATTATTGCAAGAGACATTCCTGGAAGATCTACTGTTATGACAAATATCTTTGCGTAACTAACTTTCTAGGAGTGGTAAATCTTGGTCCACACTGACCCACCTGACCTCCCCTGGCAAGTGGCACTTGTTTCTTTTTCAAAGGATCTGATCCTTGCAAAAGGAATGTCTATTCCAAAACATGTCAGGACTTTTGCACACCTGGACTTAATAAAATTAAGCACCTTTGATATATCTGCAAGCAGTCTCTTCACTTAGGGTGGTGAGTGTGGGATTTTCTGCCTTTGACTGTTCTGGTATTCATCCCTGCACCCCCTCCATGTGCAGCCTCTCCTCCTCTTTGCATTGCGTGTTCCAATATAGCAGTAGAAGAATGCAGGCATTAACCCTGTGCTCATGGCAAACCCCAGCCCCCTACTGGCCACATGAGGCATGTCACCATTTGGGAGACATAGGGATGCCAGGAGCAAATTAGTTGTTAGAACTCACAAAAGGCTGTTGCTCCTGTGGAGCAATCTGCCATATTTGACATCCCCATGCAAATGGCCCGGTAGGCCAGGCATGGCACTCTGGGGTCATATGTATCTGATGGTCTCATTAAAAGCTGAAGAGCAAACAGTTGCTCCCTGAACAGTGCTTGCCCCCACATCCAGTCACTGTTCTGATCAGTTTTAAATATATCCTTGGTAGTGTAGTGGTCCCCAACCCCCCTCATTGCTATGCTGATCTGTTTAAAATGTATCCCTGATGGTCTTCAGTGTTAAATATATCCCTGGTAGTCTAGTGGACATCCAATTGGTGTACCCAGCTGTTTAAAATGTGTCTCCAGTAGTCTAGTGGATTTCCACCCCCCCAGTCCCAATGCCATCCTCCCCCCCACACACACACACGCGGTGAGATGATGGCTGGCATTCATACACAGCCAGCTGCCATCTACACACACAGCTACTTCGAATACAATTACGTCCCACTGAAAAGCTACTGTGCATGTGCTCAAACTTCTAGAAATAATTTCCAGTAGACTGGTGATCGAGCCACATCTGTGGCACTGTACAACAGCGTGGTACCAAAACTGAGGGCTGTTCCCCCCATGGACCATGAGGGGTGATAGGATATAGGATACCTTCCAAGTGTGATGCCATGCCACTCAATGATGCCGTAGATATGGATTGGCCACTGGTCCACAGGAAATTATTTCTGAACCTGTGCATATGTGTGGTGACTCTTTAGTGGAACTTAGCGATATTCTTAGTAGATGGTGGCTGGCAGTGGCAATATCAGTTACCGTCTTTGTGCTGAGCATGTGGGGGGAGATGATGGCATGGCTAAGGGGTGTGGGGTCCACTAGACTTCCAGGCACATATTTCTAGCAGTTCCGAGTGGTAATCTGGGGTGGTGGGGGGCTGCTAAACTATACAGGATGTAGTTTAAAAAGCAATCAGGGATTGGGGGGCCACTAGACTATGAGAAATTTATCAACATCATTTGGGACTTTGATGGGGGTCCACTACAAGGGATATACTGTACACAGGTAATGTTCACTGTCCTTTTAATTTTCAATATGTTCACTGATCTAGAAAAAGCACTAAGTTAAAAGGACACAGGATCCTTGAACTTATTTAACTGCAATAGTTACCAAAGACATCCTAAGCCTCTCTTGCAGTGATCCAGTGAAATGATCAGTTTTCAAGTTTTTGTATGCAAATAGCTGAGGAATAGGATGTAATTAGCTCTGTCTTTGTAGGGGCAGTGGAACACAGTATACCAGGTAGTAGGTAGTGCAGCAGTGCAGTGAATAATCTGAGTGCCTAGTCTAACCTTTTTTCCTTCTTTTCTTTATCTGATTTTCCAATTATCATTTATGTTCATTCTTACACTCTCTGCCTCTCACTCTCATTTCATATTTCTCACAGAGGGAGTGAATTGCTTCAGCACAGCGTAGGCTGGGCACATGACCTGTGTGTGCTGTGGCTGCCACAAGACCTAATTTCTTTGTCTGATTTGCCTCTTTTGACATTTTTGTGTACAGATGATTCTATTTTTATTTTGCTACTGTGTTGTTTTTATTTTTTGTATTCCAGTTCTGTAATTTTGTCCCAGGTCGCACCTGGAAACGTTCCTCGGCTCAGTGTGTCTTACCTAATCAACAAATTCTAAGTAAATAAATTAACTGAGAGAGAATGGAAACTGAGGGATAAACATGAGCCAGGGGTAGCATTTTGGCTGATGAACTTGGAGGTATATCCATACTTAAAATGGATACAGTCACTGTCAACTGCAGGAGGGGCAGACCGATGAACCCAAGTTTCTTCCATCATCACAGCAGTATATTATGTTACTGTAGACTGGTCCATGGTCCTAAAACTCAGGAATCCATGTAGATCAGCTAGGAGCCCTTCAGATGTCCTTTTATACTCTGTTGATCTGGGCTGGATTTGAATGCCACGTAGAGATGAAAGACTCAGTAACCCACTGAGCCATCAAGTTCCCTGATATTGAATGTTTTAACTGAGTTTACTGCTTAGTTACAGGAAATATAGTTTGTGTTGCAGACATATTACACAATTGATTAATCAGCACAGAAGAACCAAAATTGGTGGGGGTGCACCAGAGTGCCAGCTTTGAAGCAGGACATTGCCTTCACTGGCTCTGCATTCAGCTGTCTGTGTGATCTTTGAAGTGACTTAAGGACTTAAGATAGATTTTTTTTTTTAATCACTCAGCCCTCAAACTTACAGAGACCAGTTACTGAGGTGACAAGGAACAGACTGATGCCAAGGTTCAATATGGGGAGTCCCCCCCCCCCCAAAAAAAAACCCACAGTGGAGTGTATAAACAACCACCACCAGCTCCAGCAAGGTCAGAGAAATTGCGACTACAGCAGGAGATAGAATCCTAGATCCCTCAACTGAACCACCCCAGCAGATACTCTTAGAATCCATGACAGCGTGATGGATGCCGAAATGGAAAAGATTCTAAGGAAGCCGGAGTCTCATGATGTTGCCGTAAAAGACCTGGTGGGAAAAGTGGCAGAAATGGAGAAACTGACAACTACCTAGGCAGCAGTCACAGCTTTAACACAAGAGAACAACCAGCTCAGGGGAGGACTTGAAGCTTTCAAGAATTAAGTCAGATCTGGGAAACTCGGGCTGATGGGGGTCCCAGAAGGAGCCAAGGGCACTGACTTTTACTGTTCATTAAGCAGTGGTTACAAGCGGCTGTGCCATTACCAGAAGACTCTGACTGGCGGCAGGTGAAGGGGGCATACCCCGTTTATCCCAGGGTGAGGCCTACAGTGCTGAGTCAGCTGCGCACAGTCTTGGTGTGCATTTTGGGAGTTGAGACTCTGGATTTGATCCAGTAAGTGGTCCAGGCTGTATACACACTTACAATAAATGAGGTTGATGTGAAGCTGTTGCCAACTTTGTCCTTCCAAACCAGGGCCTGGAGGAAAATATTTGATGTGTGCCAACACTGCTGGGCACTGGGCATTGTACAGCCTTTCTTTTGTCAGCGAGGTTGAGGATCACATATGGAGGGAAATCATGACAGTTCATTGACCTGAAGGACATGGGTCAGTGGCTCAAAAAAAACGATCGAGTTTGCCGTAAGGAACGCATCTGAGATTAGAGCCAAAGAATCTGAATTAGAGGAGGAATTAATCTGGACCTAATTTATCACTGATCTGCACTGGTAACTGTTTTGTATGAGAATTTTACTTTGCTTGTGTAGACTCCTCACTTCCAGTTTAGGAGGAGAGCTCTAGCGCGGTCTCTCTAGCACTATAATGGGTTAGCGGTGGGACTTGAGTTTTAAAAGGAGTGACATCTGGACATAAGTGACTCTGGCACAAGTCAGCTATACTGGCCACATGTTATGTTATGGGGGAGCTGCCACTTCTGAACTGTGCACTAATATTTCTCAGAGTGCAATGTTATGTGAGCTCTCTATACTTTGCAGTAAATAGCTATTTAAATTCATATTCATGTTGTTGCAGTGCTGAGTGATAAGGTATTCTTTTTTTTTTTTGTTAAATATTTTTATTAAAAAATCAACCGGAAAAATACAAACATACATACATACTGATAACATTAGTCAAAAGTAATTGTCCGGCTAGAAAACAGAGCTTTAACTAGCAATTAGCAGATGTACAATGATGCACCAAAAAAATGTACATTAAGTACAAATCAAAACCATACTGTTAATGGACCTCCTAGGTGTCCTGCCCACTGGGCGCCTAAAAGGAGGACAGACAATCGATGTCAAGGGCTCATTCCCTGGCTCTCTTTGGTCCCTCTCTCTTCCTGTGGTACCCAACCCCTTCACCGCATCACTCTGTCTTGAGGATGACAAGGGTCGGCTCCCAACAGGAGTTCCAGGAGAGACTTGGAGGGGGTGTATCCCAGAACTTTACTCATTATACTATGCATCTTGTGCCAAAAGGGTGTCACCTTAAGGCACAGTAAGGTGAGGTAGAAAAAAGTCTCTGTCAGATTAGCACTTGGGGCACTCACTGGAATTCTCTGGTTTAATAGCACGCAGCCTTTTAGGAGTAATGTAAGCCCTGTACATAAAGTTCAGATGTACCTGTCTAAGTTTAAGTTTATTGCTGTCTGAGTAGGTTAGAAAATGTTTGCTTGCAAGCTTCCAGGTTGCCTGGCCAATACTGATAGAAGGATCCTGCTCCCATTGAGCCTTAATGGTAGCTGCTGCCGAGACTTTCCCCTGCAGGGTTTGATAAAAGGTCGATAATGGTTTTCTACAGGGCTGGGGTCTGTAGAGTTCCTCCTTGAATGGAGAGGGCTTGGTCCAGCCTGAGGTGGAATTCAGTGAGTTGCCCAATCTGTGCCAAACCATAAGGTATACAAAGAAATCCAGGTGCCAGGCCTGATGCAACGTGGAAAAGGCACTCACCCACCCATCTCCACTGTACAGCTGGAACACAGAATGAGCCCTAAGTGGAGCCATCGAAGCAGCCGCTGATGTAGCTTTGCCGAGTATGGGCCTCTCCTCCTCATAGCAGTGATGAGATCAGTATAAGGAGAGGGGGAAGGGGTGGTTTATGTGATGATGAGAGGCTATCCAAGCCTTAAGGGTGGATGTGGTGGGTTGAATACCACAGGAAGAGAGAGGGACCAAAGAGAGCCAGACAAATACTCATGGGAAAGAGCTTTCCGCAACTCCCCTTCCTCCAGCAGCAGCCATGAGAGTATGGGTACAGGTTGCCCCACTGATGGAAAGGCCAGCTGTGAGGCCCAGTAATAATGTTGAAAATTCAGGAGTCATGTGCCCCCCCCCGTGAGGCTGGGAGTTGCAGGATACTCTGTTAATGCGGGCACACTTTCCCCTCCACCAAAATCTGTGCACAATATAATTTAAATACTTAAAATGGGTTAGAGGGGCTGAAATAGGTCAGGACCGATGTAAATACAGGCATCAAGGTAATATGGCCATCTTAATGGTGATAAGGTGTTCTTTGTCAAATGTTGTTTCGAGGGCTACATGTGTTCAGGGAGCAGCTGAGGACTTACTCTACCTTACTATAGTTGTTAAACTGGTTAACAGCAATCTCCACTTGTGCCTAAATGGTTCTGTAAATTCTACGTATCTGGTGCTACCACAGCCACTGAAGTGGCTGGTACAATGGACTCTGTCCTACCTAATGGACTTGTAAATTTCTTCAAGGTTTACCCCCCCCCCATTGTGCAGGATTGCATGGATATTGTTTATGTGCATCAGCTGCATGGTTGTGTGGTAATGTATTGCTGAGGTCTGTGCTATTGCCCTGTATGATGTTGTGATGTGTTTTCATGTCTAATTGAAAATAATAAAGTTAAAAAAACTGTCCCAGAGGCACTGAGGGTTGAGGTGCTGGACACCACATCTTGCACTGCACTGGTGACCTGAGTTTGGGAATGGGCTTGGGTTGCTCAGGAGCTGGCCAGGGTGAGGAAGGATTAAGCATCCGTAGATGGGTCTTCTTCCTCGGGAAGGGGGCGCTAGTGCTGTGCACTGTAGACTGACACCCAGCGGTGGCTGGGTGTCTGCACAGGCACACAGCCACGCACAGAAAGGGCTCACATCCAGGGTGCTAGGCTGCTACCACGGAAGCAGGGACAGCCACTTTGCCCATTGCATGGGCATGAGTTCAGGGCAAAAATGGGAGGAAAATGGCCGGGAGCCGACAAGGCCCATGATTGCCTGGTGCGTTCCTCCGTGATGCCGGCTCCGACTTCTGTATTTATGTCCTTTGGGGTTGGGGGAGTGGCAGGCACTCCTCACCCTGGCCCTACCATGGGGGGGGGCAATTTGTGGGGGTTGGTGGAGCGGAGGACGAATGGGACCAGAGGAAAGAGCCCTCAGAGGGAGTGCTGGAGTCACCTGTCGACTCTGTGGAGGAGCTGAAAAATTACTAATGGGGAGAAAAAAAAAAAGAACTAAAATGGCATCTGTTAAATCATACTGTTTTAATTATTTTTGCTAATGTTGTCAATACAAAGAATATTTGTTTTATGCTATTAAAGTATAGAATGGATGAGGAAGTGAGTGATATGAGAAATTAATGCACACCCAAAGTGTGGGATGCTACTTAAACCCCGAGGGTGAAGCCCAAGGGGTTCATTAAAGTATCCCACACCGAAGGTGTGCATTAAATTCTCATATGCACACTTTCCCATCTTTTATTTTTTATAATTGCTGGTCAGCAATTTTTCTCCAGCCTGACTTTTGTGCCCCAGACACAGACCCCCCCCCACACACACATACATACACACACACACACACACACACACACATATACACATACATATACACACACACACACACACACACACACACACACACACTATACACATATACATACATACACACACACACACACACACACACACATATACACACACACACACACACACACACACACACACACACACACACACACACACACACTCTGTCTCCATCTCCTTGTCCCTTTAGTTTTTTATTTTTTAGTCATTTGTTTTTCTTTTGCTTTTTTTTTTTTTTTAACATTTACAGTTATTGTCCCAATCGTGCTAGCACTGTGAGTCAAGCCATAGCTCCATTCCTGAAGCAGACTAAAAGCAGAGTCAACCAGATAGAGCTTTTTTTTTTTTTTTAATGTAGATGGCAGGATCAACCAGATACTGTTAAAAAGAAAGAAAAAAAAAAGGGTTTTGAAGCTCGTTATGGCAGCTCCTTGGCAGACTGACAGAGCCACCATGTTTGAGAGACTGTTCAGCCCGCCCACACACGGAACAAAAACCAATGAGGGAGTGGCAGTTTGTGTGACAGGGTGCATGAATGCCATAATAATCAGCTGATTATTATGGCAGATATCAACTGGGTGAGCCCATTTAGAAAAATTGCTGACTAGTAATTATGTAAGCATTAATCCACGATGAAGGTGGCATCTAATGGGGAGTTAATGCATGGTTGGGGTCATTGTGGCACGAGGCCACAGGCCGAGTGCGTACAATGACCAACCATGCATTAACTCCCCATCAGATGCCACCTTTGTCGTGGATTAATGCGCTTGTAACATGGTTTGTGCAACAAACTGTTTAGTGTCACTGTTATTTTCATCCTGTCAATAACAGATGACAGACACATTTTCCACTCTGTACATTTCTACCTTGCACTTTGTGAGCATTGGAGACGCACTGATTTATTTACTTGTGTTGTGAACAGTTCATCAAATATAATTATGACTACACTATGTGTTTACATATCTTTCATAAAATTTGTCGGATCTGGGCGGCATTTATTTCACTTGTTGAAGTAGGAGGTCTGTTATATGTTACTTTCTCCTTCTCGCTATCTGGTCCTCACTCTGTTTTGCATAATTTCTCACTTAGTGTACGTGTGTCTCCCCATGGCTCCGATGTCGCAGCACTCCCCATTTGCTACCTGCCGTTCTCTGCCTTGCTCACTGATTTCCTGCATCAGTTCCACATGTCTGCAATGCCCTACCTGCGTTTCGCACAGCTACAACTCCAATCCTCTCTCTCTCTCTCTCCTGCACTATGAACGGCTCAACATTTGCCGTCCTGAACATTTCCTCTTCTGATGCCTCTCACGGTGTGTAGCACTCCGGATATTCCTTCCCAGTTCCTCCACTGTCCTTGTCCACGTCACTCCTGCCTCCCTGTCTATATTTCTACATATTACGACTGCCTGCTGTGGACTGTGTGTACTTTTGTACACTGCTACTGTGTCCTCCGTGGTTGTATCAGGTAGTTCACAAGCAACACGGCATTATCGTCTCATAATGCCGTGTTGCTCTTGTACCACCTGACACCCTTCACCCTGTCACCTTTCTGTCTTAGACTCCTCATATTTTTGCCATGTTACAAACAGAAATAATGAACTGATTTATGTTGTGATACAAACACTGAAATTTTAAAAACTAGCTTACTGATCTTTACTTTTTCATGGTGAAAGATTACACTCCTTTAATAGTAAAAAAGGTTTAATATAAAAAAGCTGTGGTAAATTTCTGGTTCGCAGTGATTTACATAACCACTTATTTGCAAATTGGGAACATACATCACTTTGTAAGGTAATTCTGGAACTCTTCGTTGCAGGGAGGTTGTGATGAATTGTATGTCTGTCTTGTGACAGAGGCAAACAAAGCTCAGACTGTACTGGGAGTCTAAACACATTGGTTTTGATGTGGAGTTTTTTTTTTTGGTGGGGTGCCAGTGGAGTAGCAAGATGGAAGTCCCCTCTGTGAGCATTTACAGGTTATGGTTATCGGTGAACAATTTTCATCTTTTTGTTGCTGAAAGTTTTGTACTGCTTCAGGTTCAGTAATCTCAGCTTTTTGTTATGGTTGTAATATAACACACACACGTTTAGAAATGGTAAGATGGGTGGACTACATGCTGGGCTTAAATGCACTGCATACTGATGCATCATACTGTGATACAGTATAGGGGTATGCTAATAGTATTCATAGTGGACATTAATTATTTGTTGCCTTACTAAGAAGAATGGCAGTAAATAACTGATCAATAAAATGTCTCTGCTTCTGTGTTTCTGCTTGTCTGTTGAGGACTTATTTTCTGCAGTGTTGCACATAGGGAAGTGTGTGTGTGGGGAGTCAAGTAACTGTGCCTGTGATGAAGGAATGAGTTCATTTGATTGTAAGGTGGATTTGATATGTGCTTCTTGAGGACAAAGGATTAAGGGGTAACAAATCTACTTTGCTGTCTGTATAGCCATACTAGGAATGTTTTTTGTTTTAATCTGATTCAGTTAACTATGGAATCTGATAATGATTGTCTTACAGCATTTTCTTGGCTAGCTCAACATTGAGTGGCATCCTATTTGAAGGCATTGTGGTTTGCTGGCTACAGCACTGAACTATAAAGGAGGAGATTGCAGAATGGAATCAAACCTCAGCTACTCGTACATCTCAAGTATCCTATATTAGAAGGGGCTGTCCCTCATTTTGCAACTCTGGCACTTTCTGTGTATCTTAAGAAAGTCAGCTAAGCAGAACTAACTGAAAACAAAGTGCATCTTGGAATATTTTTAGTAAAAAAAAAAATAAACACGTTTGGCAGTTTGTAACAACTTTTGTGTGTTTAATTTTTATCAACTAGACCACTTTTAAGTATTTCAGCTGAGATAAAAACTGCAACAAATCTAAAGTTGCATGCCACTGCAGCCCAGGCCTGAGGCAGTCAGATAGGGAGTCATTTGAGCAAACAGTAGCGTTCCTGTTCGCTAAAGGGTACTTAACGTGTCAAAGAGGTGAACTGCTGTGCATAAAACTGCCCTAAATTTAGGGTTACCAGATGTCCTATTTTTAAACTGAGAATTTTCATCCGGGCAGATGTTCATTGCAGTGCTGTTTTGTCTGGGTTTTGGGCTTCTCCCCACTTGGCACTTCAGTTACAGCTTCATTGTTGTTGTTTGTTGCCATGGCAACCATCTCAGGTAAGTCCATGGGTGAAAAAACCCCACTAAATTCTTTCTTTCTGTCATGCACGTTCAGCTGCTGCCTTTGTGGGACTGCGCATGACAGACGGTCTCAGTTTTCACCCACACGCAAGATTTGGCTGTCTGCAGCAGAGCGCGGTGGAACTGTAGTGTGAAATGGCAGTGTTAACTTTTGCAGTTTTTTTTCTATCCCCTCCTGTCATTTCTTTTCTTATGCCAATCCTTGTCACCCCCTGCCTGCCCACAGGACCCCAACGGAACTGAGCTGAGCAGCTGTGTGACCCGTCATAACCAGCCTCAGAAAACACCAACTTTACCTGTCTGTGCTGCCAGCCCAAGTAAGTGGTCCAGTCCAGGAGGATTAGTGGCTGCAAATTCCGGAGCAGAGGAAGAGGAAGGTTATAACTCGCAGAGTGACAACTGAACTGACTGAATGCTCATCTCTGACAATCACTGTCAGTCAGTCAATCAAGTCTTCAGTCAGTGCCAATTGCCAAACTTTAGACCGAACTAGAAGGCTGGTGCCTTTGTCTTGCTGCTGCTGAATGTCTGAAATAAATCAGAATCAATTAGGTGTTCGGAGGTGCTGGGCTGGTTGGGGACAGCAGGGGTGGATCTACTGTTATACAGTACTGTGACAGTCGGACAGATCTCGGGTCAGATGATGTATGTGATCTAATGTCTGCTCACTCCGTCTGTGTATCAGACCCAGACTCCACACTGACTGACTCACTTCATCAATCACTGGTCTTTCTGTCATCATGTTAACAGTTAGAGTCTCTTTCTCTGATCTAGTGTAACGTGTGTGTGTGTGTGTGTAATCCTGTCCCTATCCCGATCCTGACCAACCCGGACCCGACCCATAACCCAAGCCGACGAGACTCCAGTGGACCTGAGTGTGGTGTGGTTTGAGAGTGAACTCTGCTTCCCTGGCAAACAAACACCAATTGTGACTGGTCTGCAGCCTTCATTCATGGACTGGACTGGCCGGGTGGTCACCGTCTGCTGCAGGCTGATCAGATACAACCCTGACTACAGCGGATTCTCAGCAGATTGGAGGCAGTCAGCATTGGTATGCTGAGCTATTGCTTTTTTTTTTTTTTTGCTGTTGACTTGTAATGTGTACATTGTTAATGCAGACCTACCGGGGGTGGGGGGTTACCTGCATCACTGTGTTTTAATTGTTCAGTGCTACCCTCTTTGTCCCTTCATTAAGCAGTGGATTGCAGTACAATCTGGGGAAGGGGGGCTTAATTGAAAAAGGCATCACAGTCAGTGACTCAGAAGTAATGATAGAAAAGAAGTTCAGAACTGCTCTGAACTTCCTTTTTAGTCATCTCAGGCAGTGTGATATCTTATTCAGTCAAGCCCCCCCCCCCCAGATTGTATTGCATTGTTTAATGAAGGGACATGGTGGCATGTTGTATGACTTTACTAAAGTTCGTGGCAAGTAAGTTACTTTTATTACCCTGGAAGTAATCCTGTTTGTCGCACTAAAAAAATGTCTGGTCTAGGCTATATCTAGCAAGCGTCTGCTTTGGTCTCAAGCACAGCAAGAACAGAAATAGTATTTGGTTTCATGTGGTGGTCGTATAATTCAGTTTATTGTAAAGCAGTTGGCAGCATGTTCTGTGCCATGGATTGCCATGCTGTTTGCTCCCAGTTATTCTCGGTCACTACTAGGGAACAGCAGGCAAAGGGAGACCAGGGTAATCAAGTTTGAAACCCCTGGGGCCCTGGGCAGCCTGCTCTGTCCAATGACAATCTTCTTACAGCCTTTTTAGTACTAGGAAACAAACATTCCTGTCTTTGCTTATTGAAGGAGGTCTCAAAAAATGTAATTTTTTGTTTTTATTATAAGGCCTCGCCACCTCCCCTGCCCCCCCCCCCCTTACGTCCTAAAAGGGTGTCATGTATTTGGACTTTTTTTTTTGTTGTTGTTAACCCAGAAACATATGGCGCAGTCTATAGCAGAGAAAATGCTATTCAGTTTCTGGATGAGATTCAAAGGGCTCTGAATGCAGAAATCCCAGAGCCACTCCTGCCCTCACCCACATGAAGAACAAGGATTCTTCCTAGTCAGGGCTGAGGCCTCAGCACACTAGGGTAGCACTGAGGTTGTCACTGTACTGGAGTGAACATGAAAGATAAATTTAACCTCTCAGTCTCTGAAGGAGGTACCTCATCTCAGTCATGGTGCAAAGTGGTGCAGAGTGATATTGGGATTGCACCTGTCCAATCTATAGTACTGAATATCTCCGCTGATAAAAGACAACACATTCCATTCCCAGTTAAGTTCCACTGATACTTAAGCATAAGCACAGAGTTTGTTACATACTGTAAATGATGTATTATTAATCTTTAATGGTGGGCCTTATCAGATACTATATGAAAACTCTACATTATTAAGGCTAGCCTGGGGCTGTTGCTGTTCAAAACAGTTAAAAAGTGAAAGAGCAAATTTGTTAAAGTAGTCTAGAATGTTATCTACCCATTTTTTCCCCTTTCGAGTCTGAAGTTAGTATTTTTTAAATTTGAAATACTTGTGAACAGCATTAAATATACTAGACACAAGACAAGTGTTAGATTAAACAGTCCCAACATAAGGTATTGGACAAAGTGAACTACTGTTAACAAATGGGGAGTCTATTAAAGAGGACATAAAATGATTTCAAATTGGCAGCTGTTTGTAATGTTCCCATTTACAGAAATGATATCCATATGCCTAAATGATCCATCTGTAACTGCACCTGAATTAAAAGCGATGCAAAAAAACTGTATTTTGCATTGTTTTACTTTAATGGGCAGCATTCTGTTACAATTCTCTTTATGGAACCAGTGGTCTGGAGTTTAAACTATGTCACAGTTTGTGCACAGAACTTTGAGCATGGTTCTGATGAGAAAATAGCTCATGCTTAGCATTCTGTACACAACCCATGACCGAGTAAAAACTCTAAATTACTGATTCCATGAAGAGAACTGTGCAGAATGGTATCCATAAAAAGAAAACAATTGACAACACAGTTTTTACCATCAGTGTTTTTTCAGGTACAGTCACCTACAGTTCATTTAAAAGTCAATAGTTTTTGTGTTACTAGGAACATTAATAACTGTTATGAATCACTACACATTTCCTGTCACCTTTAAATTCCACAGATCTTCCTATCAATTCAACATTAGCCACAAGCACAAGTTACATTTTAGCACTTTACTGAGCTGAAGGCCTTATTCTGTCTTTTTTACATAGAAACATAGACTTTGACGACAGATAAGGACCACTTGGCCCACCTAGTCTGCCCATTTCCTTACATATTGGATAAGCGGCAGATCCTAGTTAACCAATAGCCTACGTCTTCCTACCCCCCACAAGAATTACCTTATGTCTGTCCCATGAATTCCCCCACTGGTTTTGACCCCACAACAACCTCAGGAAGGCCGTTTCATGTGTCCACCACCCTCTCTTTGAAAAAATTCTTCCTCACATTGCCCCTGAGCGGTCCCCCCCCCCCATCTTCAAAGTGTGTCCTCTTGTTCTTGCACATTTCTTTTTCTGAAAGATGCTACCCTCTTGGACTTTGTCGATTCCCTTGATGTATTTAAAAGTTTCTGTCATGCTCCCCCTCTTCCCTCAAGGGTATACATATTAAGCTCCTTTAGTCTGTCTTTGTATGGCTTCTGTTGCAGACCCTGCACCATTTTAGTTGCCCTCTTGTGGAGTGCCTCCATCCTATGTTCTTGCGGAGATGGGGGTCTCCAGAACTGCACGCAGTACTCCAGATAGGGTCTCACCAGCTGTCTGTACAGAGGGATAACAATTTCCTGTTTTCTGCTGGTGATGCCTCTCCCTATACATCTCAGTATTCCCCAGCTTTCCTTACTGCCTTCTCACATTTCTTGTTTACTTTTAGGTCATCTGATTTGACAACCCCCAGGTCCCTTTCCATTTTTGTCATTGTTACTACCCCTTCCCATTGTGTACTCTTCCCCTGGGTTTTTGTTTTCCAGGTGCATTACTTTGCACTTCTTTGCATTGAATCTAAGCTGCCATACTTTTGACCATTCCTCCTACCTTGCCAAGTCCCTTTTCATCCTTTCCACCCCCCCCGCCCTGTGTATCAACCCTGTTGCAGATCTTTGTGTCATCTGCAGAGAGGCATACTTTTCCTTCTGGTCCCTCTACAATGTCACTTACAAAGACATTAAAAAGCACCGGACCCAATACTGAACTCTGTGGTACCCCACTAGTAACCTCTCCTTTCTTCAGAGTGGACTCCATTTACTATTACCCTCTGTGTTCTGTTGTACTGCCAATGTTTTACCCAGGCTACCATCCTGGGACCCACTCCCAGGCTGGCTAATTTGTTTATTAATCTTTTGTGTGGGACTGTGTCAGATGCCTTGCTAAAGTCTAGGTAGGCCATGTCCACAGCCCCTCCCTGGTCTACTACTTTAGTCACCCAGTCAAAGAAATCTATTAGATTCATCTGACGTGACCTTCCCCCTGTGAATCCATGCTACCTAGGGTCCTGTGCCCCGCTGGTCTCTAGGTACTCAACAATTCTTTCTTTCAGAAGTGAATCCATCATTTTCCCTACCACTGAGGTCAAGCTAACTGGTCTGTAGTTTCCTGCCTCTGCTTTACTCCCACTTTTGTGAAGAGGAATCACATTCGACCTGCTCCAGTCCTTAGGTACTACACCATCCTCCCATGATTTGTTAAAAAGGGTAGTCTGTGGTGTCACTAGCTTTACCCTTAGTTCTTTTATAATTCTGGGGTGAATCCCATCAGGCCCCATTGCTTTGTCCACCTTCAGTTTTAGGAGTTCTTTCAGAACCCTTTCTTCTGTGAAAGGACTGGTATCGACCCTCCCAATCCAGAGTGCTTCTATTGATTGGATTAGGTACCTCTCCCTCCTTTTCTTTTGTGAATACTGAGCAGTATTCGTTAAGTATCCCTACTTTTTCACAGTCTCTCTCTGCTGACCCACCCTTCCCTTTATTAAGCCTCACTATCCCTCCCTTGGTCTTTCTTTTCTCCCTAATGTACATATGAAAGGTTTTAGCCCACTTCTTAACTGAGCTGGCTATCTTTTCCTCGGTTTGGGCATTTGCTGTTCTGACTGCCTTCCCTGCTTCCTTCTGCTTTAACTGGTACAGTTCTCTTTCCAGCTCCTTTTGTGTTTCCTTATACTTCTTGAATGCTGTCTTTTTCTCCCTAACCTTCCCCGCCACCTCTTTTGAGAACCATAGTGTTTTTTTTCTTTCGTTTTGATTTATTTGCTTCACACAAAGGCTTGTTGCCTCTGTGATGGCAGTTTTGATGTTCCCCATTGTTCCTCTACCACTCCTTCTTGCCTGTTTGCTACTGCTTTTCTGAGGTGCACTCTAAATTTGACAAAGTCCAGTACCCTCACTTTTGTATGGCTTGATTCGACGGCTGTGTTTATCGTGAACCACACTGTTTGGTGGTCACTTGTTCCTAGATGGCTACCCACTTCTAGATCCGAGAACCTCACTCCATCCCTGTTTGAGAGTACCAGGTCTAAGATTGCTCCCTCCCGAGTGGGTTCCAACACTAGCTGACTGAGGCATGCCACCTGTAGGCCATCAAGAATGACCCTGCTCTTGGATGTGGCTGCAGCAAATGTGCTCCAGTTAACATCTGGCATATTCGGGTCCCCATCAACAATATTTCCCCTTTCTCTGTCATCCTAACAATGCCTTTTATCATTTCCTTGTCCATTTCCTCCCCCCTGAGGTGGGGGTCCATATACAACCCCCATGCAGATTGCAATGCCATTTCCAGTCTCCAGGGTGACCCACAGTGCCTCCTCTCTTCCCTGTTTACCCTTTAGTTCCATTGCTTTGATCCCTTCCCTTACATAGAGAGCTACTCCTCCTCCTCTTCCTCTACCCTCCCTGTCCCTCCTGTAGATTGTGTACCCTGGTATGTTGACATCCCAGTCAATGTTCTCTTGTGTACCATTTTTCTGTGACTGCCACAATATCCAGGTGTCCCTCTTCCATCAAGGCCACCAATTCAGGGAGCTTGTTACCTAGACTATGGGCATTGGTACTCACTACCCTCAAGTATTTTGATGGCCTTACCCCTTTTTGCCCCATCCCTGTCCTTACTACCTTTGCCTTTTTCTCCATTTACCCCAGCCCTTTTCCTTATCGACTTATCAATCCTGGTGTTTACCTCACTAGCTACCCTGATTTTTTTTTTTGGGGAGGCGCTAGGATTTCCCTGCTCCTTTTCAGTGCCTCCCCCCTTGGCTAGTTAAATGCTTGCCAATGAAGCATTTAAACCTATCACCTAGGATCCTGGTTCCCCTCCTGGACAGATGCAGACCATTACGCCAGTGTAGGCCTGCATCTCTCCAGGTGGACCCCCAGTCCCCAATGAAGCCAAAACTCTGATCTCTGCATCAGTTTTTTAACCATTTATTGAATCCCATGGTGCAGAGCACCCTAGTCTCTCCCATGCCATAGACAGGCAGCACCTCCGAGAAGGTTACTGTGCGTGCTGCTTGTCTAAGGCCCCTCCACAACCCCACAAACTCCTCCTGCACTACTCTGATCCCTTTCTCAGCCAGATTATTTGTCACTAGGTGGACAGTGATGTCCAGCTCTCTCCCCTGTGCAGCTGCTTCCACGATCCTGAGGATTCGTTCCCTGTCCCTCCAAGCCATGGTGCCAGGTAGGCACCTTACCTCCCTCTCCCCCCACGTTCTACCCTCCTAACTATATAGTCCCCCAACAGGAGTTGTTTCCCTCCCCTGTAGGGTCCCATGCCACCCTCCTGTGGGTCTCCTTTGTGGAGGTTCCCAGCATTCTCCTTGGTCTCCACTGTGGGTGCCTCCATAGAGGAACCATACTCTGCCAGAATGGCATACAGATTGTGGAGAGGTGCAACTGGAGTAATGCGACTCTGTTCCACCACCCTAACTCTCCCTAAGTCCACTGTGGTCCAGCCACTCCTCTTTCTTGCCAACCTCTAAGGCAGCAGTGGCAGCCCTGGTGGTCCCTGGGTGGGAGAGGAGGTCCCCTGAATCCTGGCCAATTCAGCCTGGAGATCAGTAGACTCCTTCTTCAGCCCAGAGAGGTGCCTGCAGATGGGACAACACCTCCTGAATGGCTTCCGAAAGACTGCCGCTCCACAGCCACTGCACTGCACCACTCCCATCATGTCTTATTTGTGGCTCTTCAGCTGTTGTTTTGTATGCTTACTCTGTCAGCTCTCTGTTTATTTATTAACTTTTTTTTATGTTATATAACATTTTATTTTTTTTCTCCCTAGCTCCTACTCTTCCTGTTCTGGGACAGGAAGTGCCTATATTCTTCAGTAGTCTCTTCCTTACTTGCTCAGAGTAAGACCTCCAGCAACTGGGGGGATGGAGAGGTACTCTTTTCCTTCTAGGATGGTGGGTCTTTTGTGCCTCTGTGTTCACTCCCTTCCTGCTTCCAAACAGGAAGTTCCTGTTGTCAGTCAAATCCTGTGCCTATACAAGTAGAACTGGCTAATGGTGGAGAGAAGGGAGGGCAATATAGTCCCAGCAGAGTGGTAAAGTTCTGACAGCACCTCCTTCCTCTTGCTGTTCTCTGCCAAAAGCTATCTAGGGCAGATTTAAATACAAACACCTGGCTTCCTGTTGCCTAAGCCACTCCCCCAATTCACAGTTTCCTTCTTCTCCTAGCTAACTGCACAGATAACAATTCACTTGACCCAGCTCAGACAAACGCACTATTTTTTTTTGTTTTTACTCTAAATTGAAGGTCCCAGTAGTAGTTAAAGTTCTTTAGTCCCAGTAGAGTAGTAAAGTTCTAACAGCACCTCCTTCCTCTTTTGGCCATTTCTTGCTCAAAGATGTGTCCTCAGTTCTATTTCTCATTTGTTGTGTGGTGGCTTTGCTGGTACTGTGTATAATACTGTAGGGATGAGTCTAGAGAGAAGGTGGCAGCAGGAGCAGCAGTGCAGGAAATGGCACAACCAGTACTTTGCAGTGCATATTGGGGGGGAAGCAGAGAGAACCCGGGCATGAACAGCAAGAAGACTATTGTCATCATGACATGTGTGAGCCATGCAAAGCAAGGCGTGGCTGGGAATGATTAATTTCCTTTACTACTCTGCTAAAAAAAAATGCATTGCCAAAAGCTGAAACTGAGCCACAATGACTAGTCAAACCTACATTTAAATGTCTGGTAATGGTGCTGCAACAGTACAGTAAAGGCTCACTTTATGCTGTTTCCTTCAGACTAGCTACTCAATACTGTTAGCCCTATCATCAGAGGATGCGAAAAAGATTCATGCAACTTGGGCATTTCAGAGGGGCTACAAGCCCACTAAATTGGTAGGGCCTGTGCCTGACCTTTAATCATGTGGTCTCATGAGGTGAGGAGAACCGGGAGAGGAAGACAAGATACACACAGCCTAGGGGGGCAGTTACACCCCTGATGACCACAGGGAGTCAGTGGTTGGCATTTTGCTTTCTGCTTTCTTGAAGAAGCCTATTCCTGATTTAGCTGAGATCTGTTTTGGGGGGCACTGCACCGAGACTGAGTAAGTGTGTTGACTGGACGGCTCTGTGTGCTTGTTGTGTTGCAGGATTTGCTGCTGCTTACCTGGCTCCTTTCCTTAAAGTATTCAAGCTCAAGCCCAGAAGTATGCCAGAATGCAAATGCAGTTTACAGATGAACTTGAGAAGAAATATCCATGTTTTTGAAATGGTTGGGAAGAGTGGGAGGCAGAGTGCATGCTGTGTAGCACTGGAACGTACGTCTTCATTGCCAGTAAAGGAGCTCTCGACCTAGAAGCCCACAGCCAATCTAAAAAACATCAAAAGAGCGTTCGGAGTGCCAGCGCTTCAGGAAAGGCGTCTGATTATTTCATTCAGCCAGGTTCCAAATCTGAGGATTCTGTAAGAGCAGCTGAAGGCACTTTGGCATTCCACACCATAAGATACCATGCCAGCTACAAATCAATGGACTGCACTTCGGATTTAACTAAGAAGATGTAACCTGGCTCTGAAATTGCACATAAGATGTCAATGCTCGAACCAAGACTGAGGCTATAATTAACTCTATAATTGCTCCCCATGCTGTAGACATTGTGATCGAATCACTTGGTAGTATTTCATGCTGCAGAATTGCTGGAAGCAGTCATGGTGCTGTGAAAATGTTTTCTAATTTTAATTCAGTACTTTGATTGGAAAAAAGGGGGCTTATAAACAAAAGTAATAAAACTGCAGAACATGTCTGACAAAACTGCAAGCACCATCTCAAACTATGTGACACAAACTCTGGAAAAACATGGCCTTCTCCAAAAATGTATCGCATTCACAGGTGATAACTGCAACACAGTGTTTTTTTTTGGGGGGGGGGCACTCAGGCAAGCTGAGGTCAGAAATGTGTATTTAGATCTGAAGAGGTCGCTTGGCTGGGGTAGGATGCCCAGCTTGTTTTAAACAATTGTATCCGGCATGGGGCAGATGTTCTGATGTAGACATAGACTCCGTTGTGATAAAGATTTTGAATTATTTTTCAATTTACACTGTACGCACAGAGTCTCTGAAAAAATGCTATGACTTTGTTGAGGTTAAATACTGATAGTTACTTTATCACAGTAAGATGCAACGGCTCTCTGTCTTTCTTCTTCTCACAAAATAAACCTACTCTGATTCAGAAGTTTTTTGAGAACGAGTTCAGTGAGGTCTTCTTGTAGCAGATGCACTCGCTTATGTCTGCATTCCACTCTCACAAAGAAAGTATTAAGAGAGGGTAATTCCCTGGTAGAAGTGATGAACATGTTAAGAGTCCATCTGTGGTGTCCTTGTGGAGTGGAAAAATTACAACTTCATATCAATAAAAATCAAGGAAATTCTTGCCAGAAACGGAAGAGGGGGTTTGGACCAGAGTGTGACATATTCAGTAACAATGCAAGTTGTGTAGAGGTGTTGTACATTGAGTACTTAGAAATGTGGACTTATCTTTTCCAGTTTTCTTGTTTCAAATGAATGTGCCAGACACCTTTTCTTGGAATGCTGTAGTTATGTATCAAGTATTTGAATGAGAACGGGGTTGAAATAAATGATACAAAATGTTTCCATCAGTTCTGTAACCTGAAGCAATTTGTGCAAGATAAAAATGGTGAAGGTGAGGGAGAGCTTGGCTCTTTACTAGCTCGTGAGAAATGAACGAAGTACTTCACAAGCACAAAGAATGTAAAATGCTATTCAGAGCTGCTCAGGATTGCAGAATTCTTTTTTGCCATTCCTAGCCACAATGGAAATGTGGAGAGGGCCTTCTCACTGATCCAAAGTCAGTGGACTAAGGAGAGGAATTGCCTTTCTCTTGAGTCAGTGAAGGTGCTAGTTGTTGTACAGTACAACTTCAAGCGCTTCTCTTGCAGCGAGTTTCATGAGACTTTGATGAGCCACCTTACATTACTTAGGAAACTTCGATGCTCAGAAAAGTACACATACAGTAGATTGTGAAATTGGGCTAGCTTTAAATTTACTGACCATGTGCTTGGCAGTACTTCCTTTTTTGTTTTTGTTTTGGAATGAAAAAATGATACAGTAATAAAGATTGCTTAGTCCTTAGACAGTGTCCTCCTTTTGGTATCCCAAAATCTGGTAACTCTACAAAACTAGGCGTGCTGTATCACAGCTGCCACTCCTGGTATGCTGGAAGGTGATTCTCAACATGATCTTGCTGATGTTTGACTACTTTGACATGGTTCATAGTGCTGCC
This sequence comes from Neoceratodus forsteri, assembly GCA_016271365.2. Taxonomy (NCBI): domain Eukaryota; kingdom Metazoa; phylum Chordata; order Ceratodontiformes; family Ceratodontidae; genus Neoceratodus; species Neoceratodus forsteri. The sequence goes on along the minus strand of CM028130.1, from coordinate 1,657,302,706 downwards.
CCCAAATCCATCCTGGATGGACCTTATCTCCTTTTCCATTCCTTCAGTCATTTTGCGTCCATTGCTTCACCCCTTATCCTTCACTGCTCACATTAACCTTTCTCTCCCCTTCCTTGAAGCCCCACATTTCTCCCACTGCTTCTCTTTCCTGCCATCCCTGCCTAACTCTCCTCTGTTCTTAACCCCTCAATCCTGTCATCCTGCTCCCTTCACTTTCTTTTTTAATTTTTTACTTTTTGGTTATTGACTTTCAAGAAAAATCAGTACAACAAATTCCTTGCATAGATTGTACACTGCAGTAAAACCCTTGATACTGTAGCAGGTGAGCATACCCATTTGATACAAAAATGTGGGTTTAGTCAGGATATTCTTTGTGCGGCCAGCCCACCGGCATAGCAGTAGTGCTACCACTTGTGAGGCTGGCGAGTTGGGTTTAGGAATGGACATGGGTTCCTAGAGGACCAGTCCAGGGAAAGGGGGCAGATTGAGTGGCCTTTGCACACTTTCCACCTCCGAAGGGGGGTAGCATCTCTGGTACAGTGCTCCTGGGTGACCAAAGGATGCACTGCTACTGGAGGCCAGGTTGTAGCTGAAGGTGTGCTGCTGTACATATGGCATTCTCATGCTACAGCGTCATTGCACGCCACACCTCCCACAGTCACTGCTAGAAAAAAAAAATGACGCAGTCTGTCTGGATGACTCCCACCTCACCCACCACCACTACGAAGCCAACATATGCTGCATCTGATGTGGCTTAGGGGAGACCCTACCCTGGGGGTAAGCCAGGGAGGAACACCAGGCGGGGTAGGTCCAAGTATGACGATAGTGGTTTGGACTGAGGGGGCCGTCCAGATGCCATAAAGTACACAAAGTTTAAAATAAATAAATAAATTTACACAATTTAAAGGGCCAGCAGTCAGCACTAAAAGACCCACACTCAAATGTGGGGTCTGTCCCAATTAGCACTTTGCATGCAAACACTTCTTTTTTTTTTTTACTCACTGTTTACAGAAGTATAATAGATTGTATCAGACTAATTCTGTTGATTTCCAAAGTGACATTTTCTGTAACTACAAATCCCAGAATCTTCTGCTATTAACATCAAAGGAGGGCTGCAGCAGTGTTTTTATCAGCTGCTATCGGATGTTTTTCAGTCCCACTGTTCTTACAGGGCTAAGTACAGTCCTCTCGGACTTTACTTAGCCCAGGGATGAGAGTGGGACCAGCAAACATAACATCAAAGCTTATGAAAACTCTAGTATGCACTTCAGTGTTCCACTGCTGCAGCCCTCCTGTGATGTCAGCTGCAGGGGATTATGGGTTTTGTTTACAGTGGTAAACTGTAAGTATATTAAAAAATAAAGTGTTTTGTATGCAAAGCTCAGATTGGGACCAGCCCCCACACTTAGGTGTGGGGCACTTAGTGCTGTTTCCTTTTAAGTACGTAAAAGAAAAAGAAGCAGGGCTGGCCTAGTGGTGTGGCAGGTTGTGGCATCTATGCTTCCCCACAGCCATGCCAGCGACCCGGGGTCAGAAATGGACTCTGGTTGCACGGGGACCAGCGGGGCAGGAAGGATCAATCGCACATCCAAAGACAGCTTTCCTTCCGTGGGGAGGGGGGGGATCGCATGGCATGCTGCTACCTTGACACCTAGTGCCAGCACATGCACACCACCACTTCGGTGAAAGAGATTCCACGTTCAGAGGTGTCAGGTCATCTCTGTGGAAGCAGAGCTAGACTGCTCTGCCCATTTGCACTTCTGTGAACCCAGGGAAAAAAATCAGCAGCCCCCCCCGTGGCAGCAACATGATAGCCAACCCCTCAAAGGCCCTACACCTGGTGGCCAGAGACACCCACAGCCCTGTGTGAGGTGGCAGTAGTGTGGGTTAGTCCTGGGGGGAGTCAGGGTGATAGAGCTGGGGGGTGGTAAGAGAAAAAGGCCAGTGGGGATGAGAAGGGGCACAAACTATTAAAAAATAAAGAAAGAAAGAAGCTTTTTGCCAGTAATGCTTAGGTTCCAGTCATAAAGCATGTTTTCAAAAAGTTATGAAGTCCATTTATCAAGAAGCTTTATGGAATCATTTTAACAAAGTCTCTCCTGAGTTAGTTTCACAGCCCCTCCAATGTGAAAAGCATAGAACTGCAGCAAAATGTTCAGTTAACAGATAGAAATATTAACGTCATCGTATTCATCCATATCAAAAATATGCCAGCATAGGTTGTTTTATGTTAAACTACACTAGGATTGTGTGTGGGGATCCACCTTGTGTCTTTGAGCAATATCCCACAGCACATGTGTAGTACTTACTAGGGTTGTGACTGCAACCAGGGACAAACAGTACCTTAGTCAAGATGCAGGACTTAAAAGAGCAGTTTGGGGACTGGCACCTATTTTCAGCGTACACATTTGGAATAGCACAAGCATGCAAAATGTGTCCGGTGACGTCATCGGGCAGGACTCCTGTTCAGAAACTTGCAAACATCTTACTGACCTCTTGGTCAGTTTGTTTTTATTGAAGGATTTTTGGACTCTTTTTTTGCAATATGTAAGTATTCCTGATTTTGCTATTTTGCACAATAAATAAAGAAGTGCACTGATTAAGGAACCTTGTGTTTTCAAGAATCCTATGTGAGATCAAAATGTGTACCTTGAATTAGGTGCCAGTCCCCGAAGTGCTCTTTTAAATCCCACAGCATGCCTAGTTTCATTGGTAGCCTTTTTATGGCTGCAGTGGGTATAGCCCTGCAGATGTCTTGGGGCACAGTAGAGAAAAAGGGAGCTTTCTTCCAAACTGACTGTTTTAAATAGTGGAGGTGAACGGCAATCACTGTGCAGTCATCACACTATTTTGTCCGTCAGTACTGGCGGAACATGGCAGTGTCTGCCATGGCCAATATGGCAGCTGGAGTTCCCTGTGCATATGCAACGACTCGCTCATGTGCACTGAACTTCAGTGGCATGGTGTCACAGTCCACCATTTCCAAGATGCCTGCTGGAATTCTCCGGGCATGCGTGGTGACTCGCACATGTGCACTGGGATCCAGCAACCACCGTAGACATGACAGACTGCCACCATGCTACTGGAGTTCATTGTGCATGTGCAAGTCATCGCGCATGCACAGAGAACTCCATTCGCCGTCTTGGGACATGGCAAACAGTGCCATGTTTCCACAGAGGCTATGTATAAACAAACAAAAGAGGCTTAGAAATAGAGCATGCCCAAGGAGGCAGGGATTTTTACGCCTTGTTCATCTTGTTTACTATTACCATCGAATACATCACAGTAAGTGTTACTGAACTCTGCTTTCTTTCAGTCTTCTAAAACTGTTTTGACTCCTTGGTATAAGAACATATTGAAATACCACATATAATTCATCATTCGTTGACTTTTTTTAACATTAACAGAAAAATGAATAACCAATCATGTAACTCTCCTGACTTAATTAGCTGTAGGTGTGCATATGATCGATTTCCTGTGAATCCATGATCCTCCTCTACTGAAAATTTGCTCTCTATAATGAAACTGCTGTCAGTCATGAAGACATGCATCACAAAATTTAAACTTGTTCACTGAGTTCACAGCTTGCTTTGGTACATACTCCACTCTGACAGCAAGTCTGGCTGCATACCAATTCATATATGTGACACAAATTTCTTACTGACACCATTCGTATAGTGGCGGACAGTGCCATGTTCCACCGCATCTCGGCTGCAGCTGTTTTGGCTCTTACTAGAGGTTTTTTTTTTTTTGGTACTTTCCTTAGCGGTATATCTTTCACTTGCAACATGAAAAACAACAAAAGAGCAATGCAGAACTGTATGTTATGTGTTCATATGCTTAACTCTAAAGATGCGCACTGATGTATTTCCATGTTTCAATAAACTTTAAATATAAAAAGAAAATATGCCAGCATATCGGCACTAATCAGAGCCTGAGGCATAGGACAGTATCCCCTAAAACCTTGTTATGCCATACAGTTAAAGCAAGGGAGTGTATGTGTGTATGTATGTTATATAATATTCATTGCAAAAAACTGCATTAATGCAGACATTAGGGTTGTAGAACACAAAGTGCACAAAGACAGGAAATGAAAAACATTAGGGATTTGGGTCTCTGGAGTATTGGTGAATCAGCAGTGGGGTCTTGCGTGTTGTAAGTGCCGACACGGGTTTGGGCCCCCCGATGTTGGCGCCATCAGTAAAACAATGGGCAGGGGGGCATCTGACCCCAGGGGTAGGCATCCCAGTTTCAGATTATAAATATATATATAAAAAAAAACACATAAATACACTGCCACTGAGGATTGGAGCCCTCAGCCTGCAGATAAGTTCAAAACACAGCACAGTCAGGATGGTGGAGGATATAACGATAGGAGCCCCATCCCTGACATACGAGTCACGACACAGCCGATTGCACTATATGACACAGCTGTTGTTTGTTAGTAAACAACAGCTGTGTTGTATAATGCAGCCATCTGTTGTCATACATTATATGGCACTTACCTTTATTCCTTAGTTCACGGTTTGACTTTGAAGAGTGCAGACGTGTCTCGGTCCAAAGAGGATGACAGCATATGACCCCGGCAGGTAAGTATAGGGTTAGGAGGGGGTGGGATGATGAGTGCTCACTGGGAGGGTCAGGATGGGGCCGACTGTGATGATGAGGGACCATTTTCTTTATTTCGGGTTAAAAAGATGGGGACTTTTTTTTTTTTTCCCCAACAAAGGCAAATAAATTATTTCGGGACACTGGGGGTGGGCTCCCCAGTGTCACACACTACTGGGGGGGACTTTTTAATGCCGACATGAGGATTGGGCCCGCCAATGTTGACAACTGTTAAATAAAACAAGGGGCTGTGGGGGTGGGTTGGCATCCTGGTGTCAGATTATATTCATATAAATAAAAAATAATTACACTGCCACCAGGGATTGGCGCCCCCAGTGTGTAGATAATTTATGCAGGCACAGACCAGTCAGAATGGCGGGGCTATATTGACAGTAGCTCCATCCCCGACCTACAAGTCACGACAACAGCTGGTTACATTATATGACACCGCTGTCATTTGTTAGTAAACAGCCGTGTCATATAATGCAACCAGCTGTTGTCACAGAAGTTCAGTTATGAGTAGAACTTTGATTTTTTTTTTATTGTGCATGCTCAGAAACAGAACATATTTCTTAAATATATTAAAAACTATTTAACAGCTGGACCTAAAAAACACAAAAGCACATACCTTGGACCAAGCTCTACTAAATCTGAAAGTTTCAGATTTCAAGGTCTCATATTTTTTTAGTTATCGAATGGCAAGAAAGCATCTTAAAATGTTCAAAAACTGAGTTTTACATTTTTTTGCACCTCTGTATCTTTTTCCCAACTGAACCGATGTACATGACATTTGCAGGATTAAGAGATCCTGGCACAAAGGCTGTGCTTTCCAAATTTCATGTAAATCTGTTGATCGGGGCAAAGTTATTAAGGTGCAAATATTTGGGTTTAACATACAAGTACTTACTCAACCCTAATATACAGGCATGACTGCACTTGTATTTTTATATATATCTATATATTATAGGGGTGCAGTCGTGCCCCTAGAGTTAGGGTTGAGTAGGCATTTTAATGTTAAACCTCAGTTTTTGTACGTTAATAACTTTGCAACAGTTCAACGGATTTGCGTGAAATTTGGAATGCACAGTCTGGTATGGTAGATCTCTTGATTTACCAAGTTGCATTTTGGTTGGACTTAAGGTTTCTACGCAGCAAAACACTAAAAAGACGTATTTTTCACCCATGGTGCTGCGACCACACCATGTGGTTTTTTGGTCTAAAATTTGGAACATAGAAAGAGGTTGGGTCAGGAAACAATCCAGCATTGATGTGATTAAAAAAAAAAAAAAATTAATCCATTCCCAAAGTTATTACATTTTTAATTTTCCTGTTCTGAACATGCTTAGTTCACTCCAATATTTATATGGTTATTTTTCAGATGAAGATTGGGGTCACGGTCAAGGATTTTGTAGCTCACGGACTAAAATCCTGGTCCGCCCGAAAATTCCTTACTGCGAGCCGCCATCTTGTTTTTCAGTTTTTCCCCAAAACAAAATGTTGTAGCTTACTCCGTGGGTGACTTTTGGGCTAAATGAAGCATGGGTTTTGTTCAGGGTGACCCCCTCTACAAAGCCATGCCTTTTGTTTGGCTCATTTTGGTCAAAAAATAGCTTTTTAAAATGTACTAATTCTTTGACCATGACTTGCTAACGATTCTAGTCTGCAAGCTGTCAAAATCCTAGTCCGCGACCTCGCAGTCAAGGATTTTGGTACCTCATGGACTAGAATTTTAAAAACTTTACCATTGCATTGCCAGTGAATGGTTTGGTCTTTTTGCTTCAAAGTTTCCGTGTATTAAGGGGGGATGTCCTACATGTGTGAATTATGCTGTTTAGGTGTTGGGGAATTAAGTGGCTCCATAGATATGCCATCAAGAAGTTGAGATTTTCCCCATAGGATAACATTGTGGCACCCATTGTACTTTTTGGTGCCAGTAGCTCGTAAACGATGCGAGATACAGATTCAATCAATGATGTTATGTTGCATGGATGTCTCACTGCCAAGATTACAATGGCATTTGAATTTTATTTCTAGCTGTTACGGTTCCCGAGATATCAGCAAATTAGTGTTCCAAGGGTTCCTTGTCCTATAGGGCTGCTGTATGGCTCTGTAGCTATGCGTAAGTGGGAGCACAAGGCCCAGAGGGCCCGCGCTCCCACAGATGCATATCGTTATGCAGAAATGGGCAGTTTGGGCCCCGCGCCCCCACCTACACATGCTATTTGGTAGTTATATTACACTTTTTCAAAAAATAAGGAAATTCATTGCAAAAAGCTTCATTTAATGCATCAGTTAGGGTTAAAGCAACAAATGTGAGGAAATGAGACATTAGGGTTCAGCCCCTAACTGCTCCAGCACCCCCCCACAGACTGACAGGTGCCGGGGTGTGCCATGGCGTCATGAGGCCTTACTCTCACCCCATTCTCCTTTATTGTGGCATATCAACCTGTTTACACACAGATTGGTGTGAGAGTTAGGTCACACGACCCCATGGCACACCCTGGAGCCTGTCAGTCTGTGGAGGAGTGTGCTGGGGTTTTGGGGAGGTTAGGGACTCAACCCTAATGTCTCATTTCCTCACTTTTGTTGCTTTAACCCTATCTAATGCATTAAACAAAGTTTTTTGCAATAAATGTATGTACGTACCTTGGGATCTGGCTTGATCAGCACCTCACCTTTTCTGGACATATTGATGCCATACACAAAAAGTATCACCCTAAACTGGAAGCTTTATACAGAAATCATGGTTGTAGTCCTCTGCCGTTTTGTCTTGGTCCAGAAAATGATCATACAGGGAGATCATATAGAACTTTACCACGTTGGTGAAGATAAAAGAAAGAAGAGGCCATCTTCGCTGTCTCAGTTAATTCATACGAATAAGCACCATAAACTTGCCCTGCTTCTAAACCCAGTGGCCTCATATCTAGGACCAGGGAAAGAAAATAGTCATCTTACTATGAAACTCTTTACAGTGATAGAACATATAATACAGTAAAAACTGCTCCTTCGGAGAATTCAGACACTCATTGTTCAGTTTTTCGACCAATTTTACCTCCTCTTTAGGATCATTAAAAGTATACTGCTTGCAACAATTGGTAATGTTTAGTTTAGCCAGTGGCAGTAATGCAAAGGAGATGCCAACTGCTTTCCAGTCCCTCTTGACCTCTTCAAAGGATTTCTGACACTGTTGGGTGGAATACGAGAGGTTTGACAAAATAAAAACATGATTTTGTAATCCTCCGCCAATACAGCCTTTCCCCTGGCTGCCTTAAATATGTAAGCAGTAAACATAGAAAAATAGAATTTGACAGCAGATAAGGACTGTATGGCCCAGCCAGTCTACCCATTTTCCCTACCTGTTCCATATACCGCAGATCCTAAATGATCTGCAGCTTACCCTCTCTTTACTATCGTTAGAGTTCCTTTATGTCTGTCCCATGCGTTTTGAATTCCCCTACCGTTTTTTCCCCTACAACTTCTGCCGGGAGTTTGTTCCATGAATCTACCTCCCTTTCCATGAAACAATACTTTCTCACATTACCCCCAAGTCTACCCACCCTCCTGTTTCCTTATCATGGCCCCTTGTTCTTGAACATCTTTTTTCTCTGAAAGATGTTACCCTCTTGTACCTTATTTACACCCTTGAGGTATTTAAAAGTTTCTGTCACATCCCCCTCTATCTTCTCTCCTCCAATGAATACATTTCAAGATCCTCCAGTCTCCCCTCACATGACTTTTGTTGCAGCCCCAGCACCATTTTTGTCACCCTTCTGTAAACTGCTTCTACTTTGTCTGAGTCCTTCCGGAGGTGCAGCCTCCAGAACTGGACACAGTACTCTAGATGAGGTCTCACCAGTGTTCTACACAGTGGCACCACCACCTCCGTCCTTCTGCTGGAGATACCGCTTCCTATGTACCCCAGCATTCCACTGGTTCTCCTCACAGCCTTCTCGCATGATTTGGTAACCTTTAGCTCATCAGATATGATTACTCACAGGTCCCTTTCCTGTTTGGTGGCTGTCGGTATCCCCCCATCATGTACTCCTCCCTCACATTTCTGTGCCCCAAGTGCATGATGTTGCACTTCTTTGCATCGAATCTTAGCTGCCACACTCTTGACCACTCCTTAAGCTTGCTTAGGTCCCTTCTCATTTTCTCTACCCTTCCTGGAGTGTCAACCCTGTTGTAAGGTACAATGGGGTGTGCATGAGATACTGCTAGTGCATACCTCCAAAGTGTCTTGGAGCACTTATGAAATGGGCAGGTTGACTGTAAATGTATGTCAAAAATAAAATTAATAGGATTAAGTTAAAGGAAAAAAGTTGAATCTTTATCGTGATTTGAAATAAAATAGTTCCTCGGCCTGCATCACTGTACTGTATTTTTTGTTTGTTTTGAGTTAAGGACTTTTGCCCTACTGTAACACCTGTAGTTGCAGGTTTACTCTACTGGTACTCCCCTTCCCCCCAAACACATACACTTCGTTTTTGTTTAACACTTTGAAAATCCACTGTTTGGAGAGGGCTCTAAATACGTCTGTCTGTTTTTGTGTTTTTCAAAAGCAGTTGTGCATTTGTAGTGACTAGCGTAGGTGAGGAAATCCCACCGATGTCTGTAGCACCAGGGGAGGAGATGTGCGACTACAGAAGCACTCTCTGCACAGTAGTTAAAGAAGAACTGACAGAGCTGGAAGCTGCAGATAAATTGGTAAAGGTTGGTGACACTGCTGAAGCAGACAGCAGGAGCGACCAGCTGACTAAGCAAGTGAGCAAGCAGGCAGCGGATGGGTGGGGAAGATATGGTAGCAGACAGAGGGTGAAATTGTGACAAAAACAGATACTTCCACAACATACAATGAAGTATGTTGTTTTTGAAGGAGAAATGGTACTGTAAGGAGCCATTTCTGACATTGTGATACTTTTGTAACATTCTGAATGGGCATTTTTTTTTTTTTTTGGCATTGTGTATTTGATTTTAGCTGTGTGCTAGACACTTTCAGTGCATGGCTATCAACCAGTCAGAGGGCTTGAAATCTTAAGACCATTTCATAATGAGTCTTTATCTCACGTGGCTAAGAAAGAAACAAGTATAGCTCTGGGATGTTCCAATGGGATCACCGCCATCTCAGCGTGACTTGATGGACCTGTTTCAGAGTATTATTCCCAGACAGTAAGAGCGCTTGACCTCGGCCACATTTCCATAAATCCAATAAGAACATGGCCTTAGACCTCTTTAGGGAGTCCCAGGATGTGGGGGTATTTTGCCTGGAGTAGGTTTTCCGAGGTTTCCAGCCTCTGTTGAAGGTGTGCATTTTCTTTTACTACAACTGTGTTTGCTGCCTTGGCTCAATCGGCTCATTTTGCCATCACCCCGTAGCTGTTTTTAAATCCTGTAACTGTTGTTCTACAGGTGTAAGACTACCCATGATAGCGTCGAGCTTCTTATCCATGGTATGGATTGAAGTTCACAGTTGTGCCACAGTGTGTTGAAGGGCTTCCAAGGCTACCCTTATGCATTCCTTATGCAGTGAAATTATTTTAACCATGTACTTTGCCTTGACTTTGAAAGGCACATTATAAATGAAGTTTATTATTATTATTATTATTCCTACTCTCTGAGCCTGCTGAAGATCTGGTTGCGAGTCTTGTGGATGAAAAAAAAAAGTCACAGTTCACTGCTCCAGTGGGTTTTCCTTTAGTAAGATTGGGTATAAAATGTTCCATTGATGGACACAAGTCCAGCATCTAAGTTTCAAAACAAATTGCTGTAGGACTAAAAGACTTAAGTACAGTAGGTATTTTGTGCAAAACGAGGAGCTATGGAGAAATATGTCCATCTAGCTAGCTGACTAACTCCGTCCCATTCCTATACTCTTCTGATGTTTTCTCTTTCCATATCTCTTGCTGCAAAATGTCCGCTGGTCAGTCCATCTTTTCTTTTCGCTTTCCTACGCTCTGGAATTACCTTGCTTTCCCTGGAACATGGAGAAGAGTATGGAGCCCCGGATTTACTGAATGGCCCCCGTGGCTCCCAAACCTGGCTCCGCCACTGCCTGTTAGTCTCTCATCCTCACTTTCCTAAGCTCATCTGTCTGTACCCTGCTCCTGTAGCTAGCCACTCGTATTAGTTTTAGCTGGCGCCTTACCTTCCCCCGGTCACCACTGCACCCCCCCCCCACACTGTTTCTCCACTTCTAATAATTTATTACCATTCACACTGTAGTTGTTTGCAGATTTGTACTACTACTTTAATTTTTCTGGTACTTAAATAATCATTTATTAACAATAACTCCATAATTTTATATATTTTTTCAAATTTTGGTACCTTACACCGTCTCATGCTGTATTATAACACTGCACTTGTCTGTTTTTGCCATTGCAAATCTTTTTTGGATGTTGTACGTTGAGTCATCTGATATTCTGTATTATACATTACATGTGTCACTTTAGTCAATATTCTTCAATATTGTATTTTGCATCTTCACTTTTTGTTCATTGTATTTCTGTATCATGCCACACTGTCAGTGGGGAAGGTAGTTAATACATATGGGTATTGTGCTTCCCCACTGGGGTAGTTGGTATGGCCCACAATTTGTGACCTCAGCACAGACTCCCCAGTAACATGGAACATTCCGTCTGCAGTAGCTACTTCAGTTAATGCTGTACCAAGAGATTGGGTAGGCAGCATTGAGTCAGCCCTTTTGCAAGATTTTAAATTTCTATTACTAGTTTATTTTTCTCAAAGGAATGTGTAACCTTAAGGCAGGTTGGGGTCCTATGGTAACGGGGGGGGGTGCCTAAATTTAGAAATCCGTGCCTGTTAAGCTAAAGCTTTCAGATTGGCTAACCTACTTAGCTACCATTTTTTAGGGCCTACAGTGCCTAAACTTGTGACTGCAGGCCATTAGTAGGGTGTCATTTGATTTGCAAGGGGTCTGCTTTTATATCCAGCCTGGTGTATCAGGTAGGTGAGAGAACATCTGTATTTTGACAAGAAATTCACCAGATGGGTTAGTCAGGCTGTCTAGGGTGATAGTGTTTGTTTTCACTTTCCTACTAACTGCATTTTCTCTCCTTTCTAGCCTTTCTTTCCTTCTTGGTTGCCCCCTGCTCCTCTTTAGTGTGAGACTGGTGTGACTGTTCTTGGTGGTAGATTTTTTAACATGGTTTGTCTGTGACTGTTTTGGAGAGACATGTTAGATATTTTCCTTTTTTTGCAGCATGATTTGCCATTGGTGTTTCTCCCTCTGCGCAGGGGTGGGACCCGACAGTGCTGAGGCAGTCTGCTGGGCTCTGTCCTGTCGGTGATGGAGACTTCAGGCCTAGAGGCAGGCTAGCCATGGAAGTAGTTCTGAATGAAGACAGCACATATTTCTTTTCAGCTCTTTCACTAGGTGCGAGGGTCTATTACCTGTGATCCCTGTAGGATGTTGCGAGGTGGGTCTTCTGATGACTTTGCTCTTGTTGTCCCTGCATGGGCCGTCTCACACAACCGATTATAGCCGAGGGTCATGTTTGCTGGATGGGAGGTTGGGGCATGAGGAGAGTAAACCGGCAGCTAGCTGGCATCCTCAATGTGTGTTAGCAGGCAAAGGATCAGAGGGTCACAGGGACATATTCATGACACCAGTGTGTGTGGCATGTGTGTGATTGTTCCCCCCCCCCGTTAAAGGGGCACAGAGAACAGGCCCATGGTCCCATGGTGTTTGAGTATATTTAGTGCTGTACTGATGATGTATTCCTTTTGAGGAGCAGGTGTTTTGGCCAGTTTGTTACTTTATGGTGGTTAAGGATGCATTTTTTTTCTTTTTTGGGGGGGAATATAGCTCGCATGGTATTTTGCCCCCATTTTTACTGGTCAAAGGTAGATGGGAGATTTGGGAGACTGTCATGCCTTTTGGCATGAGATGTAGCCGTAGCATCTTTTGTTGACCCTATTTTAGTGGCCAAAGGTTATGAGGCAGATCTGAAAAATCTCATGGGGACAGTGGTATTGTCTGTGGACAGAAAGTCTTCCCTTAATTGTGCATGACACCATGTCATAGTGCAGACCAGTATTATGCAAGAATGTAAGATCTGCCATAGGACTATAGTCCTCACTGTAATACAACTCTGTATATGTTTTAGTTCTACCCAACCGGACCCTCAGGCTGGGAGGGGGAGTGCACCTGTGGTACCGTTTGGCAGTGATTAAGCTGAGTTGCACATTCCCTGTCCTAGCCCTATTATTGTCATGCTGAGGAACAGCAGGTGCTACCTGCGAAGACACATATGACTCTGTGGACTTCTTAGATCAGGGAGGTGTCCCTACAGGGACATCCAGGTGCACCACAGCAGTACTAGAGTGCTTCTCTTCACCTCACAGGTGGCCCCCACCTTGACAATGTGACACGGCAAGAAGAGGTTACAGGGATGTTAAGAGGTTCCTGACCAGGCAGAGCCAGGTCTGTCAAATGAAAATAATGTCCTTCAAAGGAAGAGCGGGGGACAGGGCATAACCTGTGTTTTCCAGTTCCCTCTATTTCGCTTGAACACACAATGATGCTTCCTTTTCATCTGTTACTGTGTTGTTCAGAGTTACACCCAGAGAAGGCTAAGACCTTACAGTCTCTAGCTGTGAGACTCCTGTAGTCTGGCCTGTGGTGTGTAGGAACCAGCCTCCTGCAGGATCAGGTCATATCACAAATGAGCAGAAGTGACTGCAGATCTGGGGCTGAATGTCAGACTTCATTTTTCTTGGGGAATAATCGTTTTGTCTGAGGTTGGTAACATTTTGGTGTCACACATGAAGCTAAGTATACTGCCATGTTTATGAAAGGCCTGGCAGCCCAATGAATAGATCTTAACTCCTCTGTGGAGGAAGTATTCCGGCAAGCCTGCATCTTCGAGTGGAATCAATTGGGCCAGCTAAGAGGGGGCAGATTGCTTCACAGCTCATTATTGTTCCAGGGGGCCATACCTGGGACCCCTCCCTTTAGGTAGGTTTGACCTGCTGCACTCCCAGGGGACAGACATTTGTCCAGTTAGATCCCCTGTGCAAGACAGCAGGTATACTTGGGCCCACTTAGCTGGCTCGATGGTGCAGGTCTTGCACAGTATGTGGCCACAGCCACGACTTCTGTGTCAACGTATCTAGCAGCTTTGTTCAGGGTTTTTTTTTTTTCCTTGTCCCAAAGCTACTTAGTACTCTCAGAAGAGATGATTTGTGTCTCTGATGTTTCACATACACAGCTAATGTTTCAAACCCTAGGAATCCCACACTATGCTTGATGTATGCAGCCACTGGCCTGCTATGTTGAGCTGCCCCAGAGAGTGGCACATATGTAAATTGTGGAACTTGGAATGCAGTTCAAACGTCTGCCGTGAGGTGGTGCTACATAGTGATAGCAAAACTGCATAGTTTGTTGGGATCTGCTGCACAAAAATTGTTCATGTGTGCAAGCCTTGCTGCATGTCCTCTGTGTCACCCACTAGCTTTTGTACAACTGCATTCCTCAAGTGTTCACATACACTACTGGTTGGTTCATCAGCTTAAACCCAGTTGGCTTAAGGCACAAGTGTGCAGTACAGTTGGAATTGTGATGTGTCCCTGTTTTCCTTGTGCATGCATGCATGTGTTTTCTCCTAGACCACCTTGTTTCAGGAGAAGGTGCGATCAGTAGCCCTGCTCTTGGATGGCAATATCTGGCTAGAGGGGCTATCAGTATTTATTCGAGAATCAGGCTGGCTCTGTTGCCTTGTACTTCACTGCAGAACTCTGAAGTGGTTTGAAGGTTTTCCAATCCATGCACAGCTCCATGCATATTTGGTGAGAACTGTCCAGGGTATATTTTTCTTCTCAATTCTGACCCTGCAGTTGGTTCCACTGTGGCGATGAGAAGGTTGGAATTTGGTGATAGACCAGATGCACTACAGGCTGGCAGAACATCAGGGGTCTTCTTCTTGATCTGTCTTCTCATCAGAGATTGAGAAAGTGTGGAGAGGTTTGTGCCAAATGCTTGGAGGTCCTGGGGCTACTAGGCTGATTAACAGAGAGGAGAGTTCTATGATGCTGTTTAAGGTAAAGATCTTTGAAAGTAAATTCTAGCATGGAGAACTCTATAGTCGGGTTTTCAGGCATATGGTTTTATTCATGAAACCTTGCATTTTATGCAAGTACACTAGTTAGGCTATAAAATCCTGTCTCAGCTATCGCCCTGCATTTGCACAGTTTTGTATGTGTAGGCTCATAGTTGCAGAGCAGAAGAATATCAGTGTGGGCCTTCCCTTGTCTCTGTTAAAGCAGTCTTTGATGACAGCGAGCCCAGCGTTGATCTGGGTAGAAGATTTCTAGATCAGATACCCGTGGTATGAGACTAAAGTCTTTAGACCCAGGGTTCCCAGTCCCAAAATGATTTTAGCGATAAAAGAAGCTGATAGCATTGAGGGATATTCTAGCACTGCAGCAGGGGATACTAATTATAGGAGGAGACCACAGTATGGTATGTGACCCTCTGGATGCCTCCAGTTCTTGCCCTCCCAAAGTTCCTGGACCCACCAAGTGAAGTAGGACCTTAAATAAAACCCTATGCATGGCTAGACAATTGGTGCTTGTTACACCCCCACGCTCACTTATACACCCACTACTTGGCGCCGCACCGTATACATACCAGGATGGACCTATTTCATGTCACTAAAGAGCACCAACATAGTGGCTTAGTGCAAGAGTTTACCTATTTTGCTTTCTGATCATGCTCCTTTACTTTTGACATTGTCATGGGGTAGACCTAAATTGAATACTCTCTGCTGGTTTAACAGCCCGTTGAATCTAGAGAAATGTCAGTACCTTTCTTCTCAAAAAGTGTGCACAAGGAAACGTGGCACTGTGCAGTTCAAACAAATTACAAATGCAAACCAAAAACAGACGCACTCTCACCCATCTTCAGATACCACCAGGGCACTTCAAGTGAAATTATAAACTTTTATTAAGTCAAAAAAGACACATATTGCTTGATGCGTTTCAGATAAAATATCCTTTCTTGTTTATAATTTACTTGAAGCGCCTTGGTGGTATTTGAAGATGGGTGAGAGTGCTCCAGTTTTTGGTTTGCATTTGCAAATGTCAGTACCTGTTGAGAGATCATATTAAACAGGTTGTGTAAGAAAACCAGTCCCCTGATGTTTCCCCCAGTATTTTGTGGGGTATACTTAAACTGGTCCTCCATGTGGAGCTGATTAAGTATGCCTCAAGACTCAAAAAGCAAAGATCTGAAAAGCTTGAAAGGTTACCAGCAACCCTCTGGGAGTTGCAGATAAAACATGTGCAGGGAAATGAAACTGCAGCCATTTCACTGACTGCAACTTAACAGGAAATTCAGGAATTATTAAATATTAAGATGGAGGCAGCCCTATGATGTCTCCGGCAAATATACTGTAAAGGGGATCTAAGGCTACTAAGCTCTTGGCCTTCGTTTGAGGCGTTGGGTCATCACTGTGGCGGTAACACAACTCTGAGACCCCACTTCACAGGTTTTACATGTAGCGCAGGACTATATACTGGATGCTTTCTGTCAATACTACGAACAATTATATACTCCTGAACTGCCTACAGACCCTACACTGATTAATGCTTTTTTGGCTCCTGTACGCCTACAACATATCTACCTACTGAATGCCCCCGTCTTCCCAGCGGAACTAGACCGTACTATTATGCACCTTAAGAACTCCAAGAGCCCAGGCCCTGATGGTTACATGACTGAATTCTACAAGCAGTTTAGGGAACAGTTACTGCCTCAACTCACAGAAGTCTGTTCTGTAGCTGAAGGTAAATCCCCACCCCCCTCATCCTGGAAGCTGGTTACCATTTCTGCAATCTTAAATCCTCAATAAAGACAATACATTCTGGTCATCGTATAGACTGATTTTGGTCCTGAATATAGACTGTAAAATATTTTCCTTCCTTTTGTTAACTAGGCTAGATAAAATTTTACCAGCTATAATTAAACAGGACCAAGCAGGATTTGTCAGAGTTCGACAGATGCAAGATAATATTAACTGTGCTTTTCACGCCCTCCACCACACTGCCTGGTCTAATATCCATTTTCTGCTACTTAGTTTAGATGCAGAGAAGGCTTTTGACTAGGTGGCATGACCCTTTTTATTTACAGTTTTGCATCAAATGGGCTTCCCTCCTGAATTTGTGACCATCTTGCAGGGTTATCTGGGGCCCCATAGGCCTGTGTTAAAACTAATGTGCAGGTCTTCCCTGCTTTTTCCCTACACAGGGGTACCAGACAGGGATGCCCCTTGTTCCCTCTTCTTTTTGAATTATTTCTGGAGTCGTTGGAACAGGCCTTATGACAAATACCTGAAGTAGTGTATAGTCCTGGAGGGTTAGACAGCAGAAATTTGCGTTGTACACAAATGGTTAGTTAATTTACCATATGCAGCCAGATCAATCCCTGCCCCCTCTCTGGAACCTCCTAACTGCTTTCAGGGATTGTGCAGGCTATACAATAAATACAGCAAAGATGGAGGTACTTCAGTTTGCATATCAACCTAGCCCCCAAATCAAAAGCACATTCCCCTTTAATTGGGATATGAACTCTTTAAATATTTAGGCATTTACATTCCCAGTGATGTAACATAGTTATAACGTATGGGCAGTGTCTGTTAACCCCTGTTTTCAATCAGTTTATAAACTGATAATCCCATCATTATGACATCAGTATACTGTAAACCTTGCTTAACTGTGTCGTAATGACTGGATTACAGGATTGAATGTCACCACCTGTCAAAATTCTTAGAAAGGAAAGGTGATCTGCAGTTTGGACATTCGTTCAAAACACACACATTCCATTCAGATAGTTACAGACCCACTGCAGTATAGATTGCAATGGCTAATTTCAGCACTTCAGTTGCTCAACATTCAAACCGGGAGGCATTCATAGCTGAGCAGGAAAACAAACGCACATTGAAAAAAAACTATATTTTTTTCCGCATCAGTGTCTAGTTTTTCCATACACTATAAAATACAGTGCCTGAGTAACGGTGGTCAACCATGCACTCTCGAGGTTTACATGGTTGTCCTGGTAACTGCTTGAGGTGATTACATCGTGGTTAACCACTGTTACTCAGGCATTATCCTCTATATACAGCAGAAGTGATTCCCCACTCACCCAAATTTTTTAAGTAGATTTGACCAGATGGAACACTGTTAATCTCCCCTTTATTCATCGGATTGAGTGTATCCTTAGGAACATTTTACCAAGGGTCCTTTATCTCACATAAATCCTACCCATCCCCTTACAGCAATCACAACTTTGTGTCTGGAATAAAATGGTATCACATTTTATATGGGTAGAGGCCTAATCTAGGATAAAGCTTAACACTCTGCAGCTTCCAAAAGATAAAGGAGGCTTAGCTCTCCTACACCTGGCCTGATGCCATACGGTTGTGCAGCTTAGAACAGTTCTATACTGGCTTTCGCCTAGCTATAAGGCCCTCTGGAAAGTTATTGAAATGACAGAGGAGGAGTTATCCCCAGCTGCTCGGGGACTACTACGGCGTCACCCTATATCCCATATTCTGCAGATGGAGAGCCACTTTACAGCTGCCTCCTTAGTACCCTGGCATACTGCATGAACGCACCCTGGCATACTGCATGAACGCACCCTGGCATACTACATGAACGCACCCTGGCATACTGCATGAACGCACCCTGGCATACTACATGAACGCACGCTGGCATACTGCATGAACGCACGCTGGCATACTGCATGAACGCACGCTGGCATACTGCATGAACGCACCCTGGCATACTGCATGAACGCACCCTGAACTGTCGCCGTTTTATTACTTATTGATCCGCTTGGCCCGAGATCCGCTGTTTTTCCCGCCACATGAGATAACTTATACCAGCGGATGGAGAGGTTAGCTTTTTGTATACCAACACATGCTGTGCAGTGCACAGACCTGACAGATTTCCAAACTCTTGTAAATAAATATCATTGGAGACCCACTGATCATCTTAGATATGCACAGGTCAGGAGTTTAAAACTGCAAGCTGGGCACCTCATGGGTCAAGATATTCTGCTTTTTATCTCTATAATTCTTAGCACCATGGAGGGAGCCCCTACTCCCTTATTTCCCAGCTGTACCATCCTTTGATAGATTTGGCAGGCCTGTCTACAGACATGTCTACAAATTAGATGGCAAACTGACCTTGCTATTGAAGTATCTAGCAATAAATGGGATCGGTACCTTACGTACATCCATACACTTGCCTCTTCCCATAAATGGAAAGAGTGTTCTTGGAAATGCTTCACCAGATATTTTTATACTCCTGTCCAACAAGCAAAGTTCAATCCACAAATTGGTCCCTCATGCTGGTGAAATTGTGGGGAAACTAGGGCGACACACGCCCATATATTTTAGTTTTCTCCAAGGGTATGAGTATTCTGGGAAGCAACTGCAACAAGAACTGAAGGACATTTTTAACCCCTACTTCCATCTTACTCCACAGCTGATTTTTTTTTTTTTTTTATTCCTAGATATGCCAGATGGTCATCAGCTACCGCAGACCCAGAAACTATTTCTGTTTGTATCCTGTTAGGTAAGAAAGCAATAACGAAGCTGTAGTTGGCAGAGGAACTTCCTCTAATACAACTTTGGCAGAGATTAATATGTATGCTATGGAGAAACTTGCAGCCTATCTGAGGCGTGGCATTCCTAAATTTGAGATGCTATGGCAAAGATGGGTGGTGTATATATTAGCTAAGAAAAGATGATTTTGGTTCCATAAATTGTATCTCCTGCATACAAGTCACCTATAATGACATAGTCAACTTTTACATTTGTCCAGAACTGTTCATTTTGTATCATCTAGTACCACTGCAGCATGTTTGTTGTGTGTTTTTGAAAATTCAGTAAACTCCAATTTAAACAAAAAAAAAAAAAAAAAGGAGCTAATAGCCTTCCTGCTTAGGATTTAGTTAGATTTGACATAAGCAGTAGGAGCTGCAGAGGTGCATGTTTGCATTATGAAGTGGCTCGTTATTTCTTTGAGCAAGCTGTCTCATGATAACGGTCTGCACAACTGAGGAATCAGAGTCTGACTGACTGGCTAAGATGAAGAGAGCCCCTGGAGGAGTTCCTCTACCTGGGGTGTCCGAGCAGCTCTGTGGAAGTTTTATCTGGCTCCAGAATGATTCTCTTTTCTTGAGTGGAACCTCGAGTCAAATCTGTGGCAGTTGTATCGGTGGTGGGCACAGTCAAAATGCATATTGATCTTCAGGCAGGAGAATGGAGCATTCATACAGTTGTGTTTAGGATACAAGTTTGTATTCGGGGGGGGGGGGTAGTTGGACCTCCGGAACAGAAGGTCTGACAGGCTTCAATTCATGTATTCTGGCTATAGGTGATCTCTCAAGTGTTGTCTCTCCAGTTTTTCGGGTGACCGTGGGTGGAGGCAGTGGATGACTGCCCTGGCAGTGGAACTTAATTAGGTATACTGGTTTTCTGCTTGTTTCTTTGTTGTTCTGTTCCTGTAGGATTCGAGGATCAGAAGGAAGTTTTCCTCTGATAATTTCAGAATGCGGCTTTCAGTTTTGGTACAACTAACAGTGCCTGCTCTTGACAGCCTAGTTGCTCTGTGCAGGTGGAGGCTGCAGATATAGGGGTTTCTGATTCAGGCGGTACCTATGTGGTGGTCTGTAAGAAATGGTGATAAATCGTTCCCATGGTGCCACGGACACATGATGATTTGTCACAGGATACAGAAGACCATAGATTCCTACATGCTGGGAATTTTACTGCATAATGTATAAAGCCAGGATGATGCTTCCTGCAGTTTGGTGTTTCCTTAGTCCCGTCTTGTTGTTTTCTGTCCTGAGCACTGGGAGGCACAAGGTCCGGACCTTGCTTGGAGTCGTCTTAGCAGGGGGTTAATGCCATCCTTTGCAGTTGCTCGAAAAGGTATGGGTCATTTAGAGCAGAGTTCCCTTTCCTTTCCAGGGTGCTCCTAGCATCTTAGGCTAGGAGGACTAAGTTGTGTTGCTGAGTTGAGCTCTGGGTGGTTGTTGTGCTACTCCTGCACATTTAGGACTCCTCTGAGTTGTGCCCTGCATGTTGCTGCACTTTGCTGTCACATCTGGCCAGTTTTGTATTTGGCAAGTAGTGGATGTCAGACAAATTCAGAAGCTGTTGGTTAGGGAATTATATGGGACAATATTCTCTCCAGCCCTACTTAGATGGGCACTGTTTTCTAGAACCTGTATGTATTAACTTCTTCCCCATTGACAACGTGGAGCGATACAGAAAGGAGAAATTCCATCATAATTCATAATTTCCTTTTCTGTTAGCTCCAACATTGTCAATGGGACCTCTTCCTGGAGCTGTTTGCTCTTCTGGAGACTATTGCCCAATATATAGGTATGTCTAAGATCTTTGTAGATACACATTGACTTTGTATTGAAGGATACCTATGGTGCTGTTTCAGGGCTTCAGATTCATCAACAATATCTGCACCCTTTGGTACAATATTTCATGATTGGTGCTGCAAACTAATGAATTGCATTATGAGACGTATGAGGTTCAGTTTGTCTGGGGAATTCAAATGGGTATTCGTCAGTCGTAAAAGATCCAGTTGTATCTTTGAAGGAAAACTGAACCCCCATATCATGCACATTTTATTTGTTGCCTTGTGAATAGATGACACTTTTCCTGTTGCTGTTGGGGATCTAGATGTTTGCTTTAGTCCATTTTCACTGTTCACGCTAATCCCCTGCAACAGTCTTGGGGGTCTCCATGTTCTGGTTGCTGAAATCTCATTGTCCCTGAGAGCTGCATTAGCTTATGAGAACATGACGTGTCAGAACCTTTTAGATTTCACAGTATGCCTGTCTGCTTATTTAGATTTTAACAAAACAGGTTGCAGCAAGGTGTAAAATACCATCTTTACCTTAAGTTAGCTTTGTAAACTGTTTAAATTGCAGTGCAGGATTTTTCCATTTAAATTGCCTTCAATTTGTGTGTTGTAGAGGTTTTTTTCAGCATGTTTGTTCTTTCAGCATAGAGATGCATAGTATAAATATGTGATGTGACATCTTGTTCTCATATGCTAATACACCTTTCATGGACAATGGGATTTCAACAACCATAAAATGGAAATCCCCAGGATAGTTACTGGTGACTAGCAAGAACACTGAAAACAAACTAAAGCAAACGCATATATCCCCATCAGCTACTAGAAAAGAGTTGTCTGCTGACAAGGAAACAAATAACATTTGCAAGATAGGAGGGTGTAGTTTTCCTTTAACTAAACATGTTTTCTGTTTAAGGCAAGTTTATGGGAATGGAAGACCATGAGATCCAAGAGGGAGTCTAATGTCTGATGTTGGAAACCGTGAGTGGCAATTGTAGGATGGAAGTCACACTCATGCTTCCTGAATGTGAGTCTAATTTTCTGTCAAGTCAAGATAGTCTTATATTTTTTTCCCTTTTCTTCTGGTATATATTTATAAGGGCTTGTCTGAGAATATTGATGATTGTGTAGTGTTAGTTTGTGTGTTGTATACTGCATTGACAGAAGTGTACTGAGGTGGCTATTGCAGATGTAATGTTCCATATTCCTGGGGTCTGTGCTGAGGTCACAACTTTTGGACTGTACCAGCTACCCCAGTGGGGGGAGCACATTACCTGTATGTGTTGACTACATTCCCTATTGACAATGTTGGGGCTAACAGAAAAGGAAATTACAGTATGATGGAATTTCTACTTTCTTCCCACTCTGTAACACCCCACCCCACCTTCTCACACCTGGAAACTAGCTCTGGCTCAGTCTGCCTCTCCTGGCTAACAAATACAGTATGTTTTTATAGTTTCTGTCGCATTTGTTTTATCAAGTGAAAGCTCTGAGCAGTGCTTATTTACAAGAAGGTCGAGGACAAGAAATGATACCGAAATACATTGAATACAGATTTAGAAGAGAGATGGCTTATCTAGCTGCATGTCAAGTTTGAGATATGGCTTATCTAGCTAGCTAGCTGCATGTCAATTTTGCAGAAAGCATCACGGCATTTTCAAGGTAATTCAAAGTCAGCAGTGATGGAATAGATAGAATTACATGGCAAATTTGCAGAAAAGACATCAAGGCCGTCACAGGCAGTCCATATTCGGAACCAGTGGGCAGATCCAGATCAGTAATAAAATATTCTGTGTAACTGCATGACATATGGCTGTTGCAAACTACACCATTCTAAAGTGGGTGGAGTAAAAGTGCTCAGGGAGGTTGTGACACACCTAGAATAGAGAAAAAATCCTAATAGCAGCTGAAACTACCTGTACATTGTTTTTTCAATCATTAGTTTAAAGATATTAAAACTAACTAGGTTTCCTAGTCTGACAGTATTTGCCGCTTTGCCTTATCTTCTCTTCGTCTTACCCATCACTGTCAGCTTTACTGGCCCTTCCCCTCTGCCCACCAATTTCTCTCCCTTGGCTCCTTAATAGACTGCATCATTTGTACTGGTGTTCCCTCCTCACTGGCTCTATTGCTGACACAGACTAACCCTTACTATAACCTTTGGTCTGGGGATCATTCCCTTCTACAGGTCCCTAGATGCAAAACAGACATGGGGATTAAGGCCTTTTCCTACTCTGCACCCCAATTCTGGAACTCACTACTGTTAGCTCTCTGGCTTGTTCCAGCTCGTGCCTCCTTTAAAAGGATGCTACTTACCCACCTTATAACGTCTGACCCTTGCAATTGTTCCCATCCCCCTTGACTTTCCTCTGCTCTCTCCTCCCCACTGCCCTGTCTACTAGCCCCCAGCACTTCTTCTTGCACTTATAACTCTGTTGGCTGTGCTCTCACCTGCCTTATAGAATACTGTCTTATTTCTTCTCTCATCGGCTCCCATCTGTACCCACTTCTTCTGCATACTCTGCTGGCTGCCCTTTACAGTTTTACTATTCTTTCTCGTACCTTCATTTTTGCACCTAGGAAGTCCCACTATATGTTGTTACTTCATTTGAACTCTTGTTCCAGTGTACTTTGTGTAAAACTGTACATCTCTGTTGTGTATTACAATGTACTCTACCCATACCTTGCTTGTATTATTTTCTGGACTGTTTGACTAATGTAATGAGTTGTACTGCTGTACTGTAACATACTGTATCTCTGACTGTTCTCACTTGTACTCTTCCGGGCCATGCGTGAAAATAGGCATTGTTATGTCTAGTACACTTACCCAGTTATCAAAAACAAATAAGAGTACTCTGCAACTTACTCCAGAGTGTAAGGGCAAGGCAACTCAATCCATATTTACTGTAAGAGGTACGGTATCTTGAAATTTCTACATTGATTACAAAGTCACTACTCCTGCCATAAGCGCACATGGTGCTTTGAAAGAATTCCAAGAGATATGATGGCAAATTACTCAGCAGGGCTTGTAGATATTATTGCCCCCGGCCCCTGTCTTTGGTTGTACTTGACACTGCAACCCCCTCTCCCAGTTCTACATTCTGTTTGCAGATTTTTTTTTGCCAATATGTGCATTACCTCACACTTTTTAGCATTGAATTTTAACTGGCAAATCCTCAAACACTTTCGCTGATAAGTCTTCCTTGATATGTTTTAACCCTTCCTCACGATCCACTCTTCCACAGGTAGGCAGATTTTCCCCTTTATCCCCTTTCTAGTATCACAGATAAAAATGTTGAGGAACAGTTCAGGGACTGATCCCTGTGGTACCCGACTGGTGACCTCTCCGACCTCTTGAGTATTCCCAAGTAAGTACAGTCCTCTGGATTTCGTGACTCGGCCAATTCCTTACCCTCTTTGTGATTTTATTGCCCACCTCCAGGTCTGCCATTTATTTAGTTTTTTTTTGCTAGGTAAGTGTTCTAGACAGACAGTTGCATATTTTCAGGCACAACCTGGGAGGTTACAGCAGGAGAACAATACAGTAATTGGCAGCAACATTGTATACATCTTTAGGCATATACACTGTTCGAGATACTGAGTATGGTACAATGTGGATATTGGTATAAGAAAAATATTGTGCAAGTTACAAGCCATATAACAAATGCCCAAATTAACAAGTGCAAAGAACATAGGGAAACGAAAACAATTATAATTTAAGAGAAAGCCATACAGACAGAAACCAGTTATGGGCAAGGACACTTTGATGACTGAAGTAGGTAATTAATTACCTACTCTCCAAACCCAAGACAAGATCAAAACTAGGTGATATTGCGTTCTCCTGTGTTGCCCTGGACTTTGGAATTATATTGCGACTGAGGCTGAACAATACCAGTCAATCCAGGCTTTAAGTAATTGCTACTCGGCACAATGTAGTAAGGCAGCTGCAAAGGCCAACAAAATGCTGGGTTGTATTGCAAGGGGTATATCCTCGAGGAGGGAGGAGGTGATTCTGCCACTGTATAGGTCATTAGTTAGACCACACCTGGAGTACTGCATGCAGTACTGGCATCCGTATCTGAAGAGGGACATTAAGTTACTGGAGGGGGTGCAGCGCAGGGTGACAAAGATGATCAAGGGGCTGGGGGACTTATCATACGAGAGAAGGTTGAAGGAGTTGAACATGTACTCACTGGAGGAGAGGAGGGACAGGGGTGACATAATTGAAACCTTTAAATACATGAAAGGAATAAACAAGATGGGTACAGAGGGGCTGTTCAAAGTAAGGGAGGGGAGCGCCACCAGGGGCCATGATATGAGACTGGAGAGAGGACGGTTCAGGAGGGAGATGAGGAGACACTTTTTTACAGAGAGGGTGGTGGCTGGATGGAATGTGTTACCTGCAGAAGTGGTATGCAGTAGAACAGTGGACTGCTTCAAACGAGGATGGGACAGGACAAGAGGGAGGGTTAATGAAGGGGGAAGGGTGGCAGGGAGGGGCAGCTGCAGAATAAGGGGTGCTAGCTGCACATTCAAGCAGACTTGATAGACCTCTAGGCCTTTATCTGGTGGCAAATTTCATATGTTCGTACTCTAATTACATATCTGAACCAATTACTGTATTGTTCTCCTGTTGTAACCTCGAAGGATGTGCCTGAAAATTCTGCTAGCTTGAAATCACTGGCAGCAACATTATATACATCTTTAGGCATATACAATGCCTGAGGTACTAAGTATGGTACATTGTGGATATTGGTATAAAACACAAATATTCTTGTCTCTAGAAGGGAAAATAGTAGTCGGATAAGTAAAAACATTACCACACAGTTTGGAGAAATCATATGAAACATTTTTTTTGCATTTTAATTAAATTCATTAAACCAGAAGTATCGAGAGACACTACTTCTGGTCCAAAAAGGATAAAAGTTGGAGCTTCTGGGGAGTACTCCAGCTATTAGAAGGGATTCTGATGGCAAAGCATAGGTAATCGGTGATTTCAAGGTGTCAGAATTTTTTTTAAGTACTGTGGTGCAGTTTACACATCATGTGTCCATTTGTTTGCTTGTGTCTCTCCATTTTTGAAAATAAGAAAATTAAAAAAGGGGAATCATTATGTAGTATATGGTCCTGACATCCCATAGCAGGTGGCAAAGGATTCTGGGGAACTGGAGAACCTACAAAATGTGCCTCCATGCATTTGACATTTTAAACGCTCATTCTTTTCTCTAGAAGGGAAAATAGAAGTCAAATAAGTGAAATCATCACCAAACGGTGGGGAGAAACCATACAAAATACTTACTTGCACTTGTAATCAAATTTGCCAAATGGGAAGTAGCATGAGACACCAGTTAAGTCCGAGGATAAAAAGTTGGAGCCTCACAAACGTACAGTGAGGCAATGCTGGCAGAGGCAAGTGTGTCTGCCAGTGTTGGCCAGGGGGCCAGGCACTATACATTATTGACATTGCATTGTAGGTATTCAAAGACCATCATGGCAGACAGTGAAGGATTTATCACGCTACAGAATGGATTTATTGCATTGCAATGTATGACATGTGGAAAGTTCAGCACAGAACAGATGACAGACTTCATCTATTACACATGTAAGGAACGTAATTTAATGAAAGAACTTGAGTATCGAATCCAACAACTGGAACAAGAGCTTCATTTTAAAAGAATTTGTAACCACCCCCTACAAATGGGGGGTTCCCGAAAAGTCTTCCTTGAGCTTGCCTAAATGCTCACTGCCAGGCTGGTGTCCTGCGTTTTAGCAGTTTAAATGTATTGCCAGAGTGTGCCTGTATAGCCTCTGTGTACTGTCTCTTTAAGAGCTGCCTGGATTGCAGTCATAATTAATCTGGGAGGGGGCTGAGGATTTCTATGCTCAAGTCCCACCCGGGCTGTCAGGTAATTGCTCTGTTCTGCCATCGCTACTTGTGCAGAGGGAGCTCTGTTAGAAGATACTTGTTTGCTGATCGTTTATTAGAATAGTAATAATATTGCAGTTTGTCTAACCTGCCTTCTTTGCAGCATGGACATTTCTGTTTATCTTCACCATCTTATTCTTGGACTGCTGAAATGGGCCAATCAGTACCTTTGAGGACTCTAAAATGGAACCAGTCCCCAGGGGCTTTGTGGGAGCAAAATTATGTAGGCATTGTAGTTTGGGGCTTTTGGAGCCTAATGAACCTGGAGGGGGAGCCCTTGTTGTGACTGACAGAGGAATCAGCCAATCTAACCTTTTGGATCCTGAGGAAAGTCTCAGGCTGCTTGCAGCTACTTTCAGTTTAAGTTGAGAAGTGAAAGAAGCAACAGCTCGAGATAGTCAAGCAGTAATCCTGCATAGATTCACGTGGGAGAACTGTGAAAGGGTTGAGTTTTGGCCTGCCTGCTGTCCCCAAGAGGGAAATTGAAGTTTATTCGGACTGAATCTGAATTGTGAGGACGATTTCACTTGAAGAAGACCAAAGATTTGCTGAATGCGATTGGCCTGTCAGGATTTCCAGCCACCTTTGAACTCCTGGTTTGTGCAGAGACTCTGTAATTACAACCAGATCGCCATCTGCCTGGTACAGTAGAATTTCTTACCTGTAAATGTGGTGTGTGCTGTTAGTGGGTCGTGATTGGTTTCCCCACTGTGTGCTGAACTGTGTTCTGCTTGCTAGAGTCTGCATCCGGTTCCAACGGACTAAATCTGGTTGTGTCTCCATTTGGCCTGGGCCTTACCACACTGGCCCAGCCAGTCTACCCGCTACACAGAGAAAGCCATTGATGAGAGACCTGACTGTGGATCAGCCCCCACTCAATGCCTTGAACAGGAACGATACCTCGGTGATTCGTGTGGGCCCTGTTTCTCCTGGCACTCCAGCTCAACAACCTGCAGTCTTGAATCCGTTCTGCCTGTGTCCTGTATTAGGTATTGTGAGTAAACATCAGGGTAGCTCCCTGCAACAACAGCTAAATCTAAAGTTTGTCATCTAATTGCTTTGTTGTCCTTTCCTTCATGAACTGAGCCCTCCGGTTCCGGATTACAAATAATGTGTGTTGTGCATGTTGCTTTCTTCCATCACAGGGCCCCAACCAGCTGCGACACTGGCCTACCCCGGACAACGGTCCTGGCTAGCCCACCTTTTCACTACCTGGGTACCCAGAGTCTATCACTGTGTAGGGACTCTGAAGTGCATTCATAGCTGTCTGATTGATTTAGCCTTTAAGCCAGCCTGATTAAGCCCCCTCCCTTTTTCAAGTCCCCTGAATAAATCAGATCTAACTCTTTGCATTTAACCTGACTGTGGTTCCAATTTGTGCCAAGAGTACTGTACTGTTTCTATTTGCTGTGCATAACCTTGTTTTACAGGGGGTCACCAGGGTCGAGCTAGAGAACCCAACCCTGGTGGTAAGTGCAAACAGTGTGGGTAATTGCATGGTGAATAAGGGTCATTGTGAAAGTGATTATTGTGTATTGTTCAGGCCACTAGAAGGGAAAGAAGAGGTTACAGTGTCCTAGAGGGCTGTGCCCAGGTTAACTTGACGACTAACAAATCTGACCTCCGGGTGGAGGCACCCATTTCAGTACCCAAGCCCCTTAACCTGCTACTAGCCAAGCAGGCAGAGGTAGTAGCCCTTGGGATAGTGCCACCTAGAGTTACAAATTAATGACTCCCTCTCGGAGGGTGTCAGGAGTGTTTTGGGGAGACAAGCTGGGAGGCAACCCTCTATACAGCCCATGATGCTTTGCATTATGGGGGTATGTGTAATTTTGTATTTCTTTGAACCCTCTTTTTGGTCACCAGGGCTCTTTTTCATCCTGACGGGACCTCCTTGGTCAGAATCGTAATTGGATCCTCCCCTCTGCTTTCATCTAAAACCCTAGGGGTTCTCTTTAAGACAGTGTTTGTGGGGCCCTGGTGATACCTTCCTTCTGTCACTGTTTTTAGTGATCTCCCCTTGTAGGGTTCCCCTCTGGGGGATTACCTCTTGCTCCTTAAAAATTATCCTCCTCCTCTTCCTCTGTCCTTCAGAGGTGACATTCCTCTAAAAAATAAATAAATAGATAAATTAAAGCTTGGGAGGCTTATTTTGTCAAGAGGAGCCTGCTTCAGGATGAGTCCTGTCACCTCTCCAGATTATCCCTTAGTCTGGGGGGGTTGACATTAGCCTTCTACTCTTAGTCTCCAGTGAGGACTCAATGGAGTTGGTGCACTGCTTTTCCTCTCCTGGACTTCAAGCCAGCCATTCTCTGGATTATCTTAATTAGGAGATTTATTTTCCTCTCCTCCTGGAGGAAAAGGAACATGGCTTAAAGCAGTAATGCCCTTCTGCAGTCCTTGGGCAGTCCTCTGGACCCCAGCGAGTTGGAGGCAGTGTCTCCTCACCACCCACTTCTCTTCTCCGTTCTAACTCTTCTCCCTCATGCTATCCCTCCCTTGCTCGATCAGAGGTTGGGGCCCCTTGTCCCAGACCTTCTGTCCTCTGATCCAACATTATTCCTTCCTAGGTTTTATATCCTTTCCTTTTCCTATCCTTCGGGCTCATTTGCCCCACCCTCTCTTTTCTTGGCTACTCTCCAGTGTGCAGAACTGGGACTGAGGAGGAGCTGACGTCCGTTACTGGTCAACCTGTGAGCGCCACGCATTGCGTCAACCTCAAGGGCAGTGCCATCTCGACGTCAGCTCCACCTCTTTGCAAAAAAAAAAAAGGTCTCATGGGGTCCTGTTCCTTTTGCCAGAACCCACCAGTGATGAATGGTGAAGATACAGAGAAAGATCAAGAATTACGGTAGGTACATAATTTTCATTTTTATCCTTTTTGAGGGCTTTATTTTTACTGTGTCAGGGACCAGTTTTCCCACGGTTGCCCCTGACTGGGAACCTGGTCTTTCCCTCTGGGGAACATTAAGAAAATAGGTATTTTCTGACTTTTCTTGGCATGTCAGAAAAGCCAAATAAAGGAACTGGACCGACAGAAATTAACTTGTATCAGATGTGTTAAGATTCTGGCTAAGGCAGACTGCCACAAGCTTTATTTTACTTGTTTAGGCCCAGACCACTCTAGTGAATCCTGCTATAAATTCTCAAAACAGCAGTTCTTAGAGGTGCCAGAGATTTGAAATCCATGGCTTCTTAGTCTGCTTCCCACTCCACTAAAATCGCTGAGGGAGGGGTCTTCTCACAAAAACAAAGGTAAGTCCTCTAAGGAAACTAATGATATTAAGTCTAACAATATGATAGTAAGTCTGACAGTCAAAATTCTGACCAAGCCTTAAAAAGACATAATGATCAGAGTTCTGGTTCAGTCCCTGCCAAAAAGAATAGAAAAGCAAGGGGAGATGCCAAAGGCTAAGAGATGTCTAAGGCTTGGCACATTTATCAAACATTACAATCTATGGGATACATTTTTAATGCCCCTACAGACTCTGGTGCTCCTCTGTCATTCCCTGATTATGATCAGGGCTTTTATTATGAAGGAGAAGGAGAAAATAATGCAGAGGAGGAGGATTCTTCAGAGCCAGAGGTTGGTACCTCCTCTGAGGGACAGGAGGATTCTTCATCTCATTTTAAATTTATAAAAAATATGGTGGACACATTGGGCCTTGTTATCCAGGAGGACACCAGTGAAGAAGAGGATGAAGACTATATTAAAAGGATGGGTCTTCCTCCCACCAGAAAGCTAGTTTTGCCCATTCACAATACTCTTAAAAGGGCAACCCAGAAAATACTCCAAAAGCCTGCTTCTGTTCATGGAGTCGATAAAAAATTGAAAAGAAGCATCAGCTAGATAAAACAAATGCCGATTTTCTTTATGAGCATCCAGACCACCGGAGAGTGGTTCAGGCCACAGTTTGTGATAAGGCTAATGTACCCCTTTCCTCTCAACTCCCAGAAAAAAAGTCTTAAGAGGCTAGATTCTATGGGAAACAAAATGTACACAACTGCTGCTCCACCTGTCTTCATACATGGCATATGCAGCCCATAACCAGAGAGCTCTTCGGAATTCCATCCTGGCCATGGTTCAGCAAGGAAGGGACTCCATGGTCCAGGATATTACTGAGATTGTGCACACAGCCATAGAGGCTGCCAAGTAGCAATTCCATATGGCTGTGGATAATAATCTCACAGCATTTAGGGTCATGACACAGGCCATTTCTCTCAGATGCTTTGCCTGGCTAAGAACCACTAATTTCTCACAGGGCACCCAGTCCAATGCAATGGATTTCCCCTGTGAGAATAGTTCCCTTTTTGGTGATAAAACAGACCCACTGTACATGAAAAAGGTGAATGAGTATAAGACCACCTACAAAAGTAATGCAACTAAAGACACACCCCCTTCTCCTCAGAAGGCCCATAGCAGAGGGAGCAGAGATAGGGGTACTTACCCAGGCTTTTCTACCCCATGCCAATAACCATGGATTTTTCACATATAAGAGGATATTTTAGAAGAAGGGGAAGAAAAGGCCAGAGAAAAGCCTCTTTTGCTCCCTCTTATATTGCTCAAGTGAAACAGCAGTCCTCCTAACTCTCTCCAGATCACCTTCCTATCCCCTATAGGGGGCAGGCTGTCCCATTATCTCCACCAATGGTAACTCGTCACATTGGACGAGTGGGTGCTGGAAGTTGTAGGCCAGGGCCTCTCTTTACAATTCAAGAAATTCCCTTGCCTCCAAGGACCCAAGATTTCAAAACCCCTATTTCCAGCAGAAAAACTGCTATTGGAATTGGAGGTGACAAACCTGTTAAAGGTTCAAGCTGTGGAAAGAGTTTCCTTCCCTCAGTGGGCAAAAGGCCTCTATTCCAGATATTTCCTCACTCTGAAGAAAAATGGGGAGTGGCAACCTATCCTCATTCTAAGGTAGCTGAACAGGCACTTGCTGAAGCCAAAATTCAAAATGGTCACCCTGACCCAGGTGATACATTCTTTGCACCAGGGAGACTGGCAAGTCTCCTTGGATCTCAACGACACCTACTTTCATATCCCCATAAGGCCATCCCACAGAAAGTTTCTCAGACTCAGGCTGCCATCAGGCCACTACCAGTTTGCAGCCCTGCCCTTCAAACTCACCTCCGCTCCCAGGGTCTTAACAAAATTCCTGGCAGCTGTGGCAGCTCATTTAAGATGACAAACGGTCTCAGTCTTCCCATACTTGGATGACTGGCTGATTGTGAGCAAGTCACCTCAGTAAGTAACAGAAGCCCTGAACCTCACAAAGAAGTACCCTGGAGTCTCTGGGCTTCATCATAAACAGAGAAGTCCCACTTTGAGCCAGTACAGGTACCGGACTTCATTGGGGCAGACATCAACACCCTGCAAGGAAAGGCTTTCCTCCATTTTGACATGGTGCAAACTTTTCTAAACTTCGTAAACTCCATTGATATAGGTCAGCCAAGTCCAGCCAGACATTTTCTCAGGCTCCTGGGCTACATGGCATCCATGACAGCTGTGGTCCCATTCACCAGATCTCAAATGAGGGACATTCAATACCACCTCAGAGCTTACTGGTCCCAGAAAAAAGATCAGCTAGTAAAGCTACAGTAGTTTCAGTCACAAGAACACTGCTCCAGGCCCTAAGCTGGTGGAAAGTCATAGACAACTTCCGGGAAGGAGTTCCCTTCCAGCTAAGGCTGCCTTTCAGAGTGCTCACAACAGATGTCTCCCTTCTAAGGTGAGGATCCCCCCTACAGGATCAGTCCATAAGTGGCGCATGGATGACCCAAAAATCCTGTTATCACATCAGTCTACTTGAACGAAGTGTGGTGTACCTAGCCATCAAGGCCTTTGCCCCTCAGTTAAAAGGCCACTCTGTTCAAGTAAGAACAGACAACACCACTATCATGTTCTACATAAACAGGGTGGCACAAGGTCTACCAAACTCTGCACAGAGGTGATGAGAATATGGTCGCTAGCCTACTCCCTGGACATACACCTGGCAGCTATTCATCTCCCAGGCATGGACAGTACCTTGGTAGATGCTCTAAGTCACATCAGCCAGGGTCACCATGAGTTGACTCTGCACAAACTGGTCCTGGCAACAGTCTTCAGGAAGTAGAGAGTTCCAAAGGCAGATCTTTTTGTGTCCAGCCTCAACCACCAGCTTCGCCGCCACTCTTAGGTACCATCCCTGTAGATGCTTTAACCTTAGATTGGATAGGGAGGTTTCTCTATGCTTTCCCTCCTTTTCCTCTGATACACAAAGTTCTTCTCAAGCTCAGAGACCCAGTCAGCCACCATGATCCTGGTGGTTCCAGACTGGGCAAGGCAACCATGGTACTCACTACTCCTTGGCCTGTTGGTCAGGAAGCCCATTCGCCTACTGATAACCCACAGTCTCCTAACTCTTCCACAAACAGGGGTAGTATACCCCAGTCTACAGTCTCTTCACCTTCAAGGCCTGGTACTTGAGTAGTTAGTTTCCTGATTCTCAGTACTCTGAACAGGTCCTGAAGTTCCTTCAAATGGCCAAAAAACCTAACACTAAGAAGACGTATGCCTCTAAGGCCCTATCCACACTACACCGGCTCCACCCCTCTGTAACGTTACAGGGGCTCCAAACCATTACCGCAGTGGTTTGTGTTTACACCAGTAATATTACAAAAGGCATTTCTGTAACCATTGTCGAAACCACTCATGAGGTGGTTTCAACAATGGATACGGAACCGGATCCACTGCTGTACCATTACTGGCTATAGTGTGGATGTGTGAGCGTGTTCCCCAGCAGTGCCCGTAGTGCAGTGTGAGCTGCATTGTGGGATTGGGTGCTGACTGTAACGGTCACCCGGCACCCGCAGTGTGGGCCGGCGGTTACTGACCCGTACCAAACACAGCCGCAGTGTGGACACATTGTACTGTTTATCTGCCATAACGGACGAGGTCGGAGCGGTGTAGTATGGACAGGGCCTAAGTGGGAAAGGTTCTCCATATGGTGTTAAGGATAAGGAGATAATCCTCTGAGGGCTGATCCTCCTACCCTTTTGTATTATTTAGTACATTTTCAGTCAGCAGGCCTTGAGGTCTCATCCCTTAAAGTACACCTTGCAGCCATTTCGGCTTACCTGTCTACTGGAAAAGACAAATCTGTCATCTCTCAGCCTATCATTCTTGTTTACCCCTCTCCATGACCGCCCCTCTCTTCAGGGCCCCAGCGCACCCTTGCTAGCTTCCATGAGTGCCCCACTTCCCATGGATTCATGAGCACCCGGATTACCCCCTGGTTGAGGTGGAGGAGGAGTCCCCCTTTCTCCCCCATGCCTCAGGATGGAGCGTGCACTGGAGCTGTGGTGCCAGGGACCTGTCTACAGGTGTGGTTATGGAGTTCCTTTTTTCCTTGTTCTCCCCACCCTTTGAAGATGTCCACACACAATGAGTCAGAGGCATGTAGAGACGCACCTCCACTCCAGTTCTCTGCCAACATCTGCCCTTCCCTTGACTTCTGCCTCCTCTGCTGCAGTGTCACCACCTCTGGTCATCCAGGTGGTGGTGGTATTGCAGCAAGGAGTGCTGTCTTCCCAACCCGGAGAAGGAGAGTGGCCCATCTGGTGCTCAATCCTTCTCCATCCGGCTGGCCCTCCGACAGCCTGGGCTAGCTACCGAACCCAGGTCACCGGCGTCACAAGTGTGCCAGGGGGCTGGCCTCACTCAGCCTATCTTTAAAAAAAAAAGTTTTTCAGAGGTTTTCTGCATCTTCAACCCCCAGTAAGGGAACCTATCCCTCCCTGGGATTTGAACCTCTGTATAGTCAAGCTCATTGAACCACCCTTCGAGCCCATGGCTACTGCTGATCTAAAGTATATCACTTGGAAAACTGTGTTTCTAGTTGCTGTCAGTTCTGCCAGGAAAATTTCAGAACTGCAGGACCTGTGTACTGAACCTAATTACATCATGGCCCACAGGGACAAAGTAGTCCTTCAAACAAAGAGGAAATTTCTGTCTAAGGTGGTCTCTGAGTTTCACCTTAATCAATCCATTACACTTCCTGTCTTTTTCACAGAAAAATCCACATCAGGTGAACACAAGCTGCATAGTTTGGCTGTCGAGGAATCTGACCTACTATTTGGAGCATACCAAACATTTCAGAGAGGCTCATACTCTGCTTTTCCTCACTTATGGTGAGGTGAGTAGGGGAAGACCTTCTACCAGGAGGACCATATCCTGTTGGATTGTCTCTTGTATCCAGTTTTGCTACAGTAAGGCTGGCAAACAGCCCCCTCGGGTCCACTCTACTATGGGTGCTGCTGCCTCAGTGGCAACTGCAAGAGAATATCCCCTTACTAGACCACTGCAAAGCAGCCACATGGAAGACTACACACATTCATTAAGCACTACTTTCTTGATGTACAGTCCAGATGAGATGCCAGATTTGGCACGGCGGTGCTGCAGAACCATTTTCCTAATTAGGTTATGTACCCGCCTCCCAGCTGCACTGCTTTGTAGTCTACATCTGTGAAGCATACTAAAGGATCCCTGAGGTGAGAAAAAATTACTCGTAGTAGTAGTGTTTCCTTCAAGGTGTCCTTTAGTATGCTTCCCCTCCCACCCGTTCTCCCCTACATAACTTGCTGGGCAGGGTTCTGGTTTTCTGTCTTTAGCAAACTCTTTTGGCTGTTTTCTTTATTTTAACTAGTTGTGTCCAGTTGTTGGTCTGGTTTGTTTATATTACAAGGGTAAGTTTTATACTAGTATTTGATTCCTATTATAGCAGTCTTTTATCATGGGGCACAGTTTTTGCACTTTTATCAGCATCAAAATAATTCTGAAGCCCTCTAGGCTGATTGCAGGCAGTACTCTCTCTCTCTCTTCTGATTGGCCAGTGTGCCAACTTCATTTGCATTGTCACCACCTCCGGGGCAGCTGAAGCCAGCCGGCATACTGCACCTGTGAAGCATATTAAAGGACACCTTGGACGAAATAACTTTATGACGGTAAGTAATTTTTTCTTCTAGCACTGCAGAAGGAAACCAGAGAAAAAGGCATAAGGAAGAGGAAGAAAATACAGAATCAGAATGGGGTATAGTAGGGGAGGAAGGTGACACAAAAAAAACGCAGACGTACATTGCATAATCAAACTAATCTCTCAAACAAATTTGCTCCCATGATAGACTTGGCAGATGATACCATACCATCACCAGTTGAGGCCAACATTTCAAATAACACCAAATTATAGAAACACAAAACAGGCAAGTATTAGTCCTTGGTGATGCTATTGTCAAATACACAGATAGGATCATAGGTAACCCAGATAAAATTAACAGAGCAGTTAGTAGTTTCCCAGGAGCAAAATGATAGATAAAATATTGTCTAATGCAGGAGAACCATTGTTGATAATTCACATATGAACGAAAGATTTTGGGAGAAAATCTGACAGCAAAATCAAAAGGGATTTTTCTGTGCTCAGAGGAACATACCAAAACCAAAAAAGTATTAAATATATCAATCAGTGGGTGAAGAACTGGACAAAAGAGAGGGACTTGTTACATATTAGAAACTGGAGTACATTTGAGGTAAGATCTGACCTTAATGATAACGAAAGGCTTCGTCTGAGTAGACAAGGAACTAAAACCTTGGGGCATAAATTGGAAAACTTCATCAAGAATCCTATAAACTAGTAAAGCTGGGGGAAGGGAGCAAATTGGTGATTTAAAATAGTAGCATGAATAAAGGCAAGAAGGGTGTTAACTCAGGGCTGTTTTGATAAACCCCAGAAGTCTGAACACAACAAAAAAAGTTGGAGCTTGAAAGCTTGCTATGTAAAGAAAATATAGAAGTAGTGGGAATCTAAGAAGCCCGGTGGGATACAAAATCGGACTGGAATCGGAGCATTAATGGATCTAAAATCTTCAGTAAAAGAGAAAGAAAATAAGGGCAGTGGTGTAGCCTTTTATGTAAAGGATAATGGATTGTACACACATTGTACCAACAACAGAAAGAACAGTAATGGACTAA
The DNA here is from genome assembly GCA_016271365.2 of Neoceratodus forsteri. NCBI lineage: Eukaryota > Metazoa > Chordata > Ceratodontiformes > Ceratodontidae > Neoceratodus > Neoceratodus forsteri. The sequence goes on along the minus strand of CM028130.1, from coordinate 1,657,265,765 downwards.
AGCGAGGAGGCAGTATAGCGCAGTGGTCTAAGGCTCTGAGCTGCAAATCTGGTGACATCCAGCAGACCAGACCTGGGTTTGAATCCCCCAGCTTCCACTTGTATACTGTGTGACCCTGAGCAAGTCACTTAACCTCCTTGTGCTCCCAGGTCGCTCCTGTAAAAAAGCTTTCAGCTTAGTGTGCTATACCTGGTTAAACAACGAAATAAATAGTCAATGTCAAATATTGCAAAACATTTGTGATGGGAATATGATATACAGTAGACTACCAAAAACCAGTGACAATGAGTCCAAGGTACTGTCAGAACAATTGATGGTATGTCAGGAAACACAGACATCATAGTATTGGGTGACTTTAATTATCCAGGCCATTGAGTATACTGTAGAAACAGAGAGTGATGGCAGAAGGAAACCACTAGGTCCTTCTAGTCTGCCCCGGAGTTTCTTTTTTTATCACGATATTGTTTATCGCCACCTCCACGAACCTGGCAGTAGCTACGACCCCCCCCCCTCGGAGGGTTACGTCCTCCAGCCCATCAGGGCCATCATAAGTCCTGCCAGGTCCCGATGTTTTTCCTCTTGCTTTTTCTCCCCTGCACCCACACAATGGTTGCAGCAGCTATCTCCACGGAGGCAGTCAAGCACCCTGGGCATGGGCCGAACCCCTATTGTTGTGCTGACGCACACAGCACAAGCCCCCCTCCCCAAGGAAGGAGGGCAGTCCTCCGGACTCTCAACCTGCCTCCCAAAATGACCCAAGGTTCGCTCCTGAACCTGGGTCACCGGGCATGGCACAATGTGTGGCATCCAGTGCTTCAACCCTCAGTGCCACCAGGTTGGCTGCCCTGGAGTTTCTTAACTCTACACCCTTAGCTGCCTTTTCTAGTGATAATTCCCTTCTGTCTATCCTGTCTTTGCCCCACCCCTCCCCACCCCCAGTGGCGGGCTGTTCCATGCGTCTGTGAAGAAGAACTTTCTGATGTTAGTTTTGAACCTCCCTCCTTTTTAGTCTTGGCTCATGTTCCCTAGTTCTGCTACACTCCTTGAAGTGAGAAAGTTCCTGTGTCTGAACCTTGTTTACACCTTTTGTGTATTTGAAGGCTTAAGTCATGTCTGTCCTCTGTTCCAAGGAATACATGTTCAGTTCGTTCAACCTGTCCTGTACAAAAGGTGCAATTCTTTTATCATTTTTGTTGCCTTTCTCTGCACCGTCTTGATATGGTCAATGTCCTTTTTGAGGTGAGGTCTCCAAAATTGGACATAGTACTCCAGGTGTGGTCTGGCCAGTGCTCTCTACAGTGGCAGGGCTGCCTTCCTCCTCCTACTTGTGATTTCCCTCCCAATGTATCCCAGCATACCACTGGCCTTCATTGCTGCCTTCTCACATTGTTTTCCTACCTTCAAGTCATCCGAAATAATTATTCCCAGGTCACACTCCTGGTTTGCGGCTGTTAGTTTTCCCCTCCTAAATAATGTCTTTGGGTTGCCTCTTCCCATGTGTGCACAGCTTTGCACTTTTTTGCACTGAATCTCAGTTGACATGCTCCAGACCATTCTACAAATCTCTTTAGGTCTGCTTCCATCTTGCCGACTCTCTCTAAGGTGTCTACTCTATTACATATCTTGGTGTCATCTGTGACTAGACGCCATCTTTCCCTCTAGTCCATTGGCTATGTCGGCTATGAAAATATTAAAGAGCAGAGGCCCCAGCACCGAGTCCTGGGGCACTCCTCTGGCCACCTTCCCCTCTGATGATCGTATGCCATTTACCTGCACACTCTCAGATCTGACCTGTAGCCAGTTCTTTATCCGTTACCACTTTTTGTCCAACCCCAGTGTAGTCTTAACTTCTTTACCAGCCTTCCATATGAAACTGAGTCGGAGGCTTTACTGAAGTCTAAATAGACTACATCCACAGCCTTTGTAACCCAGTTGACAAAATCGACCAGATTTGTTTGGCATGACCTACGTGTTGTGAATCTATGCTGTTTGGGGTTCTGTTGCCCGCTGGCTTCGAGGAATGCTACCCCTTGTGCTGTGTCTCCATCAGTTTTCCCACTATTGATGTGAGACTAAATAATACAGCAGGTAAGAATGTTGAAAGAGAATTCCTGGCTATGACAGTAAGAAACTACATGGAACAAATGGTTCGGGAAGGCACAAGAAGAAATAATACTCTCAATGAATTAGTCACGAATATACCAGCAAATGTCAAAATATGTGTTGCTGAACTTTTGGGAAGCAGCGACAACCATATAATAAAATTCACTATCGCAAGACAGGTAAACCACATCAATGGTATAGCCACTAGACCAAACTTCAATAAGGTGGATTTTAGAACAGTGGGAAATTAACTAAATCAAATTGACTGGCTGCATGAATTTAATAAGAAAAATGCCAGTGACTGTTGGGAATTTTGAAAGAATAAATATACCCAGAACAAAAATACATAAAAAAGTAAACACATTGGTTAAATAAAAAGGTTGGCCAACTAATTAGGAATAAGAAACGAATGTTTAAAAAATGCAAAAAAAAAAGCAAACCACCAGATGCTAAGTCTATCTATCTATATATATATATAAAATATGTGTATATATATGTATGTGTGTGTGTGTGTGTGTGTGTATATATTAGAGGCAAAAAACTCCATTTAATGCATTAGTTAGGGTTGTTCCACAGTGAAAAAAGTGAGGAAATTCACTGTTAGGGTTGAAAACCCTAACTCTGAATTCACCCCCCCCCCAGCACCACACACACACACATATATGCAAGTATGGGGGAGGACCAAGTCAACACAACCAATGACAGACATCCAGCAGCAGGTGACAGAAATAACAAACAATTGTCTAAATGTACTACGAGACATTCCTACCCACCTGACCAGGTACTGCATGCTCAGTGGAGATCAACAGCAAAACTGAGGCCATGTACACCAAACGTACACATCCCTGATTGCAGCTGCACACAATGTACCACACTTAGTAGTTGCATGGCCTTACCTACCGATGCCCCACACCAGACCACACCACATGTGGTGGGCCACCTGAGCAATAGAGTTGAGCAAAACCACGGAGTTGTACAGGTATAATATCTCTGATTATAACAAGGGTTTGAGAAATGCAGCTTTCTAATTGACTGTAAACATTGTAACAGCCTTATGTTTAGTTTTTATTAAGATACATGTAGAGCCTAAACATATGATGAACATGGTTTAATGTTGTTTAAAAAAAAAAGTTTTATTATGATAGCAATAAGCCAATCCCAACAGCGAATTTCCTCACTTTTGTCGCTGTGGAACAACCCTAACAAATGCATTAAATGGAGTTTTTGCCTCTTAATTTCCCTTCTTTTTGAGAATGAGACATGATGTCTTGTGGCATAGTAGCAGGAACAGCAACGCAAACAGAAGTGCTAACAGTGGCACACATGGTAACACAAGCGCGAATGAGAACAGAAAGGGTAACGCACACGGTGGCGTAGACGGGAACGGTCTGCCACGTGATGTGTTGTCACATAGTAACATGGTGCCTGCAAACGGACATGTCAATGGGCATGGTGATTGTAAAGTGAAACAGTAAGATAAACAGTACTGTAGACACAAATGGCAAAAAATAACAGAAACGCAAGCGCAAATGAAAACGCAAAGGATAACGCACATGGTGGTGTAGACGTCAACGGTAAGTGAAACGGGTACGGAACCGCAAGCAGAAAGGGCAACAGTAACAGTAATGTAAGCACACAGGCTGGTTTTCCTCAAAAGCTGCATAGAGAAAGACAGTGAGTACAAAGAATGTATGCATAATAACGGGTATCGGAGCAGAAAATGAGGAATTGGAATACTAAATAGGTTATATCTCAGGAACCGTACGACGTAGAAAAAAAATGTAAAAGTCATATGATTTATGACTGTCCTGGCTAGTTTTGTACTTAGCCCCCATTAGGGGGCTAAGTATTTTTCCGACAAAAGTCCATATCTCTTTAATCGCTTCCGAGATAATCGGCCCTGAAAGGCACGGCGAACGCCGTAATGTTATCCTATGGGAAAAAAGAGAAGTTCGGAGCGCCATAACTTTGCCTCCCTGTAATATTTTTTCACCAAACCACTGAGAGGCACATCTGTGGGCTGTTGGCTGTCTTCCTTCCAAATTTCAGGAAAAAAGACCAAACCGTTATTTTGCAGCAGGGTGCCAAAGGATTCCTGTAATGTGTCGGGTGCCGTAATGTTATCCTATGGGAAAAACTGTCAACTTTAGAGTGCTGTAACTTTGCCGCCGTGTAATAGTTTTTCAATACAGCACTGAAAGGTACATCTGAGAGATGTCGGCTGCTTTCCCCAAATTTCAGCCCAAAACTCCCAACCGTTTTTTTGCAGTGCAGTGCCAAAGAATTGCTGTCATTTTCCCACAGACTAGAAAACTACTGTCGCAATTTGCGAAAGCTTTCGAAAAATTTGCGGCACTTTATGAGCACGAAAGTACTTTGCAAAAGTACTTTTTCCAGAAATTTGAAAAACATATTTCTGGGGTGTTTTACCCCAAAATAAAGACATGGCTAGCATCCTCAGGGTCCGACTAGGTGAATACAAAAAGAATTAGGTTGCTAGAGGGTCCCAAATTTAAATGCCAACCATTTTCTGATCACCAACTGAAAACAAAATGGCGGATTTATAAAAACAGGCCATTTGCGTAAATGCATTTCATGGCACTGTCGAACTTTTTGTTAACTTTTCCCATTGACTTATAATGGGAAATTGTTTTGAATAACTTTGAACCGCTTAATATTTTTCACCAAATCTTCAAAAGGCACATCGGGGACCCCAACCGCATGTTCCCTGAAGATTTCAGGCCAATCGCACAAACCGTACAACCTGTGAGGCGCGACCGTGAATTCTAGAAAAAGCATAAACGCACGTGCAGATCATGCTTAATAACTCAGCAGCCGTATATCTGACCAGTATGAAACTTGGCAGATCCCAATGCCTATGGTTCTTGATTGTGTATTCCAAATTTCAGGCAAATCTGTCAAACGGTTGCAAAGTTATTAAGGTGCAAAATTTTGGGGTTTAACATAGAAATGGCTCCTCAATCCTAACTATGGTAGCACTACCGTGCTACCATAATATAGATATAGATATAGACATATAGATATGTAATTATATAATTATAGTGGCACAGTAGTGCCACTATAGTTAGGGTTGCATAGCCATTTCTATGTTAAACCTCAAAGTTTGCACTTTAATAACTTTGCAACCATTTATCCAATTTGCCTGCAGTTTGGAATGAAGGTTGAGTTTTGGTACATCTCCAGGTCTAGAAATTTTTGTGTTGATTGGATGTATGGTTGCAGAATCACAGTGCGCTTAAAAAGTGAAAGATTCCTAACATTCAGTTTTCTTTAGATGTGCAGTTTGGACTGATGCATGTGAGTGGGTTCAAATTGGGTGGGTTACATGGGTCCTGAGTCACAGATGTGCCTTTTGAAGATTTTGTTTAAAAATCTTGCTCCATTCAAAAGTTATAGCATGTTTAGTGTCCCATTATATTCTATGGAAAAATTTATATGTGCAGCTCGAAAATTGTCGTGATCATATTTTTTAGCGTAGAGCTTGGCAAAATTAGTGTTGTGCTGCTGCCATTTTGTTTTCAGTTAGCAAGAGAGAAAAAAACAATGCAACACCAAAAATACTGCACTTTTCTACACACCAACCATTGGGTTTACCAATTTGGGGCCTGAGGAACAGGAATCTGGCATTAGTTTTTCACCAGCTGGTCTGTAAATATGGTTTTCACATTTGTTTCCACCATTTTGCCATTTTTTTATCACAACACTATAAAAATTGCTGCAGCAATATGCACGAACATAAAAAAATACAACAGCGACACTATTTTTTGCATTCCCATTTTAAAGATGAGTGTCGTGATCATATTTTAAATTGCAGTGATTACACTGCACAACCACATTTTCTGAAATGCTGTCTTCTTTGTCACTTGATTGTGGCAAGCTGGATTGTGATATTAGCCTGAAATATTCAGGATAGCAAGCCCTAGTGCCGCAGATGTGCCTTTCAGTGGTTTGCTTTGAAAACGTTCACCACATACCTAGTTATAGCATTCTGAAGTTATGAATTTTCCCATAGGATAACATTGTGGGAGTCGTTTTATTTATCACTTCATTGCGGTTACATGGATTGTGGTATTGACCTGAAATGTTTAGGGTGCAAAGCCCTTCCCCTACAGGTGTGTCTTTTGCTGGTTTGGTACGGAACCATTGAACATGGCCATAGTTACAGCACTGTGAAGTTTGGAAATGTCCCCATAGGATAACATTGCAGTGCAGGTTTTTCTTTGTCCCCTCGTTGTGGCAATGTGGATTGCGCTATTGTCCTGAACGTTTCACAGTGGAAAGGCCTACTCCCACAGGTGTGCCTTTTGGTGGTTTGGTACGAAAACATTCAACAGGGCCACAGCTACAGCATTCCAAAGTTCAGAAATTTAAGTAGAGAACTAGGTTAGAAAACCATGAAACCCCTGAAATTTGAATTTTCTTTCTAGCATGTACGTTCCCTGAGATATTTGTGAATTACTATCCGACGTGTAAATGTTCATGTGTGTCGATGATCGCTATGGCTTCACAGTTGTCACACTACTTTTTGGTGCCTGTAATAGGGAACTGATGAGTGACATGTTTGGTCGCTCCATTACTGTGACAACTACTGACTTTCACGATTACAGTTACACATAACTTCGTTTTGTGGCACGTGCGCTTCACAAGATATAAGCAAATTACTGTAACTATGCCTCCTTGCTTTATACAACTGCTATATGGAACCATACTTAACTGTATGTGGGAGTGTAGGGCCCGTGCTCACACAAACACACATACTATTTTGCCACACTTGGGCGGCCCTGCATTCCCACCAAGCCACCCATTTCTATTACTACTTTCATTACACTTTAAAAAAAGGAACTTCTTTGCAAAAACTTTGTTAATGCATCCAGTTAGGGGTTGAGGGAAAGAGGAAATTGTGTTAGGGTTACTACCCCTAGCACCCCACCCCACCCACAGGCATCTGGAGGTGCGTTGGGGTCATAGTGCCTAACTCTCACCCCACTCTCCTATACTGTACCACCTCAGCTTCTTTATACATGGAATGGGGTGAGAGTTGGACATGGTGACCCCGATGCACACCCAGGTGCCTGTTGGTGGGGGTGGGATACTAGGGGTGGTAACCCTAAAATTGAATTTCCTCTCTTGTCATTGTGGAACAACCCTAACTGATGCATTAACAAAGTGTTTGCAAAGGAAAAAAAATATATATATATATATATATGTGTGTGTGTGTGCGATATATGTGTGTGTGTGTGTGTGTGTGTGTGTGTATATATATATATATATATATATATATATATATATATATATATATATGTATGTGTATGTATATATGTATATATATATATAAAAACAAGGAGGCAGTTAGACTAGCAAAAAAAAGTGTATTACAGAGGTTAAGAACATATCAAACTGAAATTGGCAGTTTAGTTAGTTTTTGTTAACTGGGTAAGTGCACTAGACAAATTCTGCCTATTTTCAGGCACAATCCGGAGGAGGGGGATACAGATGAATGCCAACTGACTTTGAACCAGGTTAAGCTGTTAGTGGAATTTTAGTGAATGGGGGGAAATTTGGACAGTGCACCGGGGAAATTCCCCTACTCTTTTCAAGAAGTGCCATGGGATCTTTAACAGCCACCTGAACTATCACCAGAACAGGCAGATAGGACCTCTGTTTAACGTCTCTTCCGAAAGACAGCACCTCAGGAGTGCAGCACCCCCCCCCACCCCAATGCTGCACTGCAGTGTCAATATTGGGATATTAACCTAAGTGCCTGGTGTGGGGCTAGAACCCACAGCCTTCTGATCTCCCAGTCTTAGAGGCAAGTGTGCAACCTATTCAGCCATTGACACTAAGGGGGGTGGGCACAAAAGCCTTTTATGCTTATATGAACTCCCATTAGGCAACCAGTAGATTGATAGGCTTGCTAATAGCATTAAATGGTAGTATTAATAATCGTTTTATGTATTAAGTTTCTGAATAAACAGACATCCATTTTGGTCATACATGGTAAAAGGAGACGTAGTGGATAGAGAAATAAATACAGATTACATCCACAAACTGCTAGCTATCACGGTAGAGTGTCATGTATTCTAGTACAGTAGGCACAGGGGGAATCCTTAAATAGATCTATGATTTCCATCATTTTCAAAATTGTTCACAGTTGCCAGCCTCTTTAATGGCTATAGGTGGTACCATTAGGGAGAAGTAACAGGAAGAAAGAATAACACAATCTGAGATGGATTGCTATTTAAACCTGAGGAACAGGATTAGGGAGCTAAACCTCAAATACATAGACCCTTATTGACAATCCCCTTAGGCACACGTAATGTTTCAGAAGTCCCCATAAAGTTATGGTAAGTAAAAATGCAGGAATGGAAAAGGTAAAAGAACTATTTAAAGTTTACAAAGTAACACTGCAGCATGATCTATGATATATAATCGGCATGAAAATGAAATGAAAGGTTCTGTAGAAACTGTTGCGTAACACAGGTGATTGGTGGTCTCAGAACCTCTGTGAATGGGAGCCTAAAATGGCGGGGGAAGAAAATGCCACAAATTAGTCACAATCCCCAAAACTAAGTAATACAGTTGTGATAATAACGGTCCCCCTCACATGAAATTCTACTATAAGAAAATATCTGCAGAATTGCTTGCTCTTAACACAGCGAAGGAAGCATACCATTAACACAGTGCACCTGAGTTCAGAGTAAATTAAAGTCTCATAAGAACATCTCACAGTACTTAGTCTTCAGCATCTTCTGACTAGGTCTGTAAACTGGCAGGTTCCCCTCCGTATACCACATGGAGCTGAACTGGACAGAGAAAAGAATGCACTGTCCCCAGTGCTCAGAACTGCTGGTGCACCACATCGAATCTCTTGCAAAGGGTCCTCATTTAAAATGAGAGGTCTGGAAACAACTTTGTCTGCTTCATTAGTCAGGATAGGGTATGTAGCCTTAGCTGCAGAGATCATCAACTCCCACACCTCCGATCCAGATGTTTTAAGGAGTATGGTGTGTGACTGGGTCGGTCAGTCAGAACGGACACCCTGGTTAACCTTGTAAGTCCTCTTTCAAGCAGATTAGTTCATACCCTTCAGGGTTGGCAAGACTTCTTGCTGCCAGTATATTAGGAATTTCAGTAAGATGGGGCCTTCAGAGACTCCTGGTACTAATACCAACCGAATATTGCCAGATCATATTTAATTCTCCATGGATTCCTTGCAGTATCGAAGTTGCCCATTTTCTTTGGTCAGGTTGGCTACTGCTGTCGAAGTAGTTGTGAGCCATTTTTTCAGAGTTGGCTACAGTGCCACACAGAGCCAAAAGTGCCGAATTATGAGTGTCCAATTTCTGCAAACATCTATTTTGGAATCCATGGCCTGCATGGATTCTAACATCACCTGCCACAGGGACTCTGTTGGTGGCGTAGTAGCATTTCCCAAAACGCCTGTGGCCTTACTGATGGTCAGCTGCGGATCTTTGGACATTCTGGGTTGATGCCCCTTCTGTCTACCCATGACATAAGTCAAATCATTCTGCTCAGAGTAGCAAGCTACTGAGACTGGTACACTTTAAAATGCAAAATTTTAGATTTAGAAAATGTTTTTAACTTTAAACATCGCATTACCAACTGGAGCTCAGTCTGGATAAGTCCTGCCTGAAAGATGGCTTTCTAATACCCCCCTGTATTAATAACCTGAAATGGCAGACAAACTACCATATATTTTCAAATTAAAGCCGCCCTCTATTAACAGCACCCTCTATCATAAGCCGCATGTGAAATAAAGAAATGTAAACACAAGCTGTCCTCAGTCATAAGATGCTGCTAAAAATAATGAGAAATGACCATACCAGTGACCTTAATAGATCTGCCGAATAAGTGAAGGTGTAAGTGACTGTAAGAGGTCTAGCAATACGGTAGTGCATCTGCAAGTTAATTTTTAGCGTCACCTGTGGCATACATAAATAAAATCAAACCAGCAACTGCCAGCAGTTAAATGTTGAATGTTAATCATACCTAAAACTAACAAAGCAAACAAAGCTACCTGTATGAAGGTGTCCGTACCCTGCTCGAGACTGCGTGTTGTTCCCGGAAGCAACAGAGTCCAGAAACAGTCACATGACAAACTATAGTCTAATTTAACAAAAAAATCTGCGGGAGTTTTAAAATCTACTAGCAAGAGCACACACAAGTTTCTCTCTGTGGCATTTACTCTAGTTCAGAATCACTACCGATAAGCAGCTTTAGTGGCTCTTGAGTGCCTGTTTCGTTTGTACTGCACTCCGAGCAAATAGTGGCAGTGGCTGAGGAATCAGCCTCCTGGATCTCCTGAAGTCTGTCGATTTGCTCGTCCCATACATCTTCGGTGATTCCACCTGCTTTGACACAGCTGATGTCATTGGGATCTCGTCTAGTAATGGCACAAACCTGTGGTAGGAAACAAAAATAAAGTTACAATATAGGTTACAGAATAGGCAGTGGTGCACAGTTCACAGTATGATACTTTACCTTGAATGACTTCACTATCACTTTCCTACTTATAGCCTGCCATGCCTGCTGTATCCATTCCAAAATACGATCTTTGCTGGGTGTTCATGGGTTGCCAGTGGCTGTTCTCTCCCATTCCTCCATTGAAAGCCATTTGTCATACAACTCCCTGTAAGTAGCTTTAAATAGAGTGTGCCTGCTGACATCGGCTGGTTGTAAAAGCTTTGTGCAGCCACCAGGGAGAACACCAATAACATTTTTTTTTTTTTTTTTTTTTACTGTTGGCTGCCTTTTTAACAGCTGGTGAGAAGTGGCAGCGAAATGCGTCCCACACAGGTAGATGCTTAGACAGAATGAGGGAACCTCACACCTTTTGCAACCAGAGGAGAGTAAGCTCCTCGCTCATCCAGCCATCCTGTGATGTGGCAAGTACTATGCCAGTTATCCCCACAGTCTCTCTAGGCACACTTGCTTTTCAAAACAACAAAAGGTGGCAGCTTACGTCCATCAGCCAAGGCAGCTAGACAAACCGTCACTCGCTGCTTCTCATCACCAGTTGTCAAGGGTACAGATTTGCACCTGACATGGTCAGTTGTTTTATTGCCAGACATGCCAGCCCAAGTTGCTGTCTCATCCATGTTATCTGTCGTTTTAGGTAACAGTTAATGTGATCATATGTTATGAGAACAAAAGCAAGCAAAATTTATTATCTTGGGTGCTTAGGCAGGCACTGACCCAGGGTTGTTTTCTGTCTTATTGTAAACCCCCGTCTCCACAAGAACTTGTCAACCCACCCCCTGCTAGCCATAAATGCTGGATCCTGAGCTAGGGAAACTGTCTTCAGTGCGGCAGTGTTGCGTGATGCCCTGTAATGCTGTTCTCTCTGCAGGGTAATCCAGCTACAAGGTCTGACTCTACCTTGGGGTATATGGCCCTCCTCCCCCTGCCATGCAGTCTTCTCCTTTTTTTATTTGCACTAATGGACCCTGTCACAGTCACCTTCTTCTCGAGTGCTGGCAAACTTTTCTGCCACTCCCGTAGCTGCTTTTCGTCGGTGTAGAGTGCGGCAGCTACTGTGTGGTTTCCTTCCTTCTCTGCTTGCCTGGCAGCAGCAACTTTGAAATCTGAGTCAAATAATTTTCTCTTAGGCATTTTACACGGAACTGCTATTACCTACAGCACTTCTCCAACTGTGATGCATATGCTTGTCGAGTCACAGCTCCCTGATTAAATAGCTGGTTCACAATTACAGGTACTGTACTCCACACCTCCATACTAGCTGTTTTGTATTATAAGCCACCCTCAATCACTACCCATCAATCATAAGCCGCAGCACACAACCGTCATTTGTAAATATAAACTGCAGCTTTAATTTGAAGATATACAGTAAATCATTTTTCAGTAGTGTTTATCAGTTCAGGTAATTGACACTATGAATGCTCACTACAGTCCGTCAACAGACACAGCAATTAAAAAAAATTGTTGAACAAAAATTAAGTACATTTGATGCTGAAAAATCTGCAGGTCCACATAACATACAACCCAGAATATTAAAGGAACTAAAATCCACACTAGCATATCCAGCCAGTTTCATACATTATCAACAAATCAGATAAAGAGTGGAAGGCACCACTTGGGAATGGAGAATGGCAACAGTGGTTCCAGTCTTTAAAAAAAAAAAAAAAAAAAAAAAGGGTGACAAGGGAAAACAGAAAATTATAGGCAGATCTGTTTAATATCTATAATATGAAAAATTACAGAAGGATTAGTATCAGGAAAAAATTACAGAATGTTTAAATAGTGACAAGGAGCTAGATTTAAGCCAGTACAGATTCACTAAGACCAGATCCTGCGTAACAAATTTACTGAGTTTCTATGAAGGAATAAGCAATGCACTGGATAATACACCTATGGGTGTAACATTTTTTCTAGATTTCAAAAAAGGCATTCGACAAGGTACCATATAACAAATTAATCAATAAATTAAAGGAATATAAAATCAGTGAAACGTACATCAGTTGACTAAGCTGATGTTTGACCGGGAGAATGCAGAGAGTCTAAATCAAGGGTGTACTGTTGAAGCAATGTCCAGTCCACTACTTTTTAACATTTATATTAGTGACATATCTTGTAGCCATCTGCTTGGCTTAGCAAGTCTGTGAACTTCAAGAGCTTTTGCATGAGTTCTTACTTAGTATTTACAGAGACAAGGTGGTCCTGAGAATTGTGCCTTCCTTTTTCCCCGGAAGTGGTGTCAGATCTCAGATTTCCACAGAAACCAGGAGATAGCATTGTCCACCCTTTGCCAGAGTCATACAAACCCCATGGAAGGAACAGCTCAATACCCTAGATGTTAGATGAGCCCTCAGATTTACCTGCGATGCACCAAGCCATTCCACAGTACAGACTAACTACTGGTCATCCTTTACCTGGGGAAGAACAGGTCATCTCTGGCCAAGCGAATGCTGGCTAAATGGCTCTGTTGATCAGGCTTGCAGACTCCTCCCAGGGGCTGACAGCTCAGTCATGGCACATTCAACTAAAACCATGGCAGCCTCTTACGTTGAACAGCCTTTAACCTCCCAAGAAGATGCATATAGGGCTGCATCATGGGTGTCCATTCATGCATTCACTATTATTGAATTTTATTGATCGGGTAAGCCCACTGAGACTAGAAGTCCCTTTTTCAGGGGTGACCCTGGGGAGATGGTAACCAACTGAAATTTGACCAGATTAAGTTGTTGGTGGTATTTTTAGTGAATGGGGAAATTTGGCCAGGACACCACAGAAATTCCTCTACTAGCTAGTAGGGAGAACCGCTGCTGCAAACATGGAGCTCTCCATTTTGGGAGATGTAGAGAGTGAGACAAGACCTGTTATGGGCCTTCTGTCTGGTGCCATTGATACCGAAAGTAATAACGAGAATATCCTTATGCCAGTACCTGTGGAAAAAGATGCACAGATAGAGGATACAGTACTCACGGAGGTACAACAGATTTCAATCCAGAATGATGACCTAAACCTCTCTTTAGATGAAAAACAGCTGATTCTGCAAGAAGAGCTGGATTCGGTAGAAGCCCAGTTAGTGGCAGAAAAATCTAAATATGAGGAAGACAAAAGAAGGAAAAGCATGGCTAATGATTCTCCTGACACTGTGAAATGTTGTGCTACTAAAATCTTTATTACAAGCAGTGTTCAGCAGGATCCGGAAGATTTAGAGTTACGACCTCCCCAGGGAACTGCGTCACAGGTCGGAGACATAGATGAGGCATGGTCCCTGGAAGGAGCCCTGGAAGGGGCGGGATGGAAACTGAACACGGAAGACGTTTGGATCACTGATGTGGATACAGTTAAGGTCGTTACAGACCAGGACAATGAAGAGGAACATATTGCAGGTTCGCTCAATATTTCTGAAGGAGTGGGAGAACGGCATATTGAGGAACACTCTGGTACAATTTCTTTTTCCCCCATTCCAGGTGCTTCTAACATTTGTTAGCATATTCCCACTATGGAGGATGACAGGCCCTTAGCTGAACAAGTCCCCTCCCTGGAGCAAGTACCAGATAAAGGGAGAGTCAGTAGAGGAGCCCCTGGAAGGGCAGAAATCTCCTCCAAAAACTTTTGCAAGCCTTTAAAAAAAAAAAAAAAAAGTGGAGCTTGCCAAAAGAAGAAACGCAGTGCGTTTTGGATACTTAGGGGGTATGGAGACACCTCCAGAAGTTTTTTTGTGGGGAAAGTGTTGTTAAAGCAGTCACTGTAATTTTCCCCTGCAGATGTTTATGCCCTCATCCATGCTGCAGGGAAATCAACTTCTGATATTAGTTTTCGGACACCGGATTTGTTGGAGAAATTCTGGGCTAAGTATATGAATCTAAAAACAAACCACCTCTGGACTCCGTTCCAAATAATCCATTTAATAAAACAATCATTTTGAGTGGTCACAATTCTGTTCAGGAATGAGGGGGTTAATATCCAAGATGTACTATACTGGTTAGACAAAAAATGTGAAGTATAAGGTACCCCTGATCCTATCTTGGATGGGGAGGGGTTTTGGAATGGGGGTTGGAAGATGAAAATAAAGCTTCAGTATGATGGCACTGATTTGAAGCATTTGCCAAACTGCCTGTATATTGGGTGGGATAAGGGCTTTATCTTTTACCTGGGTCTGCCTTGTCGGTGTTTCAAATGTGGGCCTGCCAGACACATCAGCCCAAACTGCGAAGTACTTAAGTGCACTCAGTGTGGAGATTTAGGCCACACAAGTTATCATTGCCAGAATTTATTGAAGTGGAACTTGTGCGAAGAGGAAGGTCACTCCTTCCCAACTTGCCCTTGGGCATCCTCAATACCGATGATGCAGGCTACACAACACAGGAGTTCTACGTTCAAAAAATGAAAACAGCTTCTGGTTTTAGGGGGGTTTCTCCTCCCCCTTGACCAAGCTCAAATTTGGAAGACACTAATATGGCTAGGCCAGATACAGCAGTCTTAGCCAGTCCTTCTGACTCAAGAAGTGAATCAAGCCATATTCAGGAGGAAGTCCCAAAGTCTTGTGATGGGATGGCTTCCCCTAGGCCCCCTCGACCAGTGGGAGATGGACTTCAGGAGGTTAAAGGAAAAAAAAAGGGATATGGGGAGAAAAGGCCTAGATGAGGCCCGGTGCACCATTAGAGACCGTTGTTCATAGTAACCCCTTTAACACACTAAGAGAAGGCATATCTGAGGAAGATCTGAACTCGGACATGACTTCTTGGGCCTCTTCACAGGCTGAAACTCCCTCAGATGCCGAGGATACAGAAGGCACTGTTGCAAGTAGAACCAGGAGGAGGCGAATGGAAGTTAGGGCCTCCACCAGGAAAGTTCCTTGAAGTTCCACCTAAGAAAGCCTTTTGGGGATGGGACTGGGACATTATGATCTGTCTATAGCCTCTCTAAACACAAATGGTGTGTTGTCAGAGAGAAAGAGATTAGCAACGCTTGCTTCATTTTCTGAACAGAAATAAGATATTGTGTTTTTACAAGACACCAGGTTGCAGACCCTATCCAAATTTACAGTAGTCATGAATGCATGGGTAAGGGGTGCTAGTTATTGGGAGGGAGATATATTTGTAGTGGGATAGGTATATGTTTTAATACCCATAATGTTAAAATATATAACCAAGTAGAAATCTTGCCCGGTAGAGCACTCTTGTTAGATGTTCAAATTCAAGGGATAGACTTTTAGTTAATTAATGTGTATGCACCCCAGAATAAAACCGCTAGACTTGACCTACTTAAATGAATTTTACCATATCTTTATACATCAAAAATATGCTATTTGGAGGACATTTTAATACTAGTAGATTTTTGACTGATAGGGGACCATGTATCTTCAAAATATATTGTGATTCAGCATATCTTAATCAAGTTTTATAGTTGACTGGTTTAATTGATACATTTGCTTTTCCTAATGTCTTGAATCCCCCTCATACATTTTATAAGGGGCTTTTATCCACAAGGATAGATTTTTGTTTTTTGTCTCCTAACCTAACTATTAGACAAAAGAAAGTAACACCTGTAGCAACATCTGACTATGGTCTTCTCGAAGTCTCTCTCTCTCTGACCTTGCTGCTACCACAAGGGGGAAGGAGTACTGGAGACTAAATTTAAGCTTGCTAGATAATTTAGAAATAAGGAAGGTTTTCAACATCTGGTAAAAGCAAAGGAATCAGTGGTCTTTCTATATGACTTATTAGTGGAGTGGTGGTCTTTAGAGTAAGGGATATTTCCAAAAATATTTTTAGTTAATGGGAAAATTAAATGGCACATAAAGAGAGGATTATAGAGACCTACAAGAACAACTAACCCTTTTACAGAATTTACAGTTTACCTTCAAGACTTCCTATGTTGACCAAATTGAACAAATTAAGAGTAGGTTATTAAATCTGCAATATGACAGGATGAAATACTTAGAAACCGTACAGAAATGGGGTTGTACTGGGAAACGAGGTGTAGTAAACCCCTTTGATTCATGCTCTGCCCAAAGGCAGAATAAACGCATGTACTACCTAAAATCAAAAGGGGGATAGAAAAGCACGGGAAACAGAATATTATGGAAGAAGTCGAAGGATATGTAAAAGAAAAATTCTCCCTATCGAGTATATCGGAAAGGGAAGTCCAAGAATGGGTGGCCTCTTGTGGACTGACGCAAATTTCTTAATCTTCAAAATCATTTCTGGTAGCTCCGATCACCGAGAGTGAGTTAGGTTCCATCATCTCAGGGTTGAAACAGGGTGTAGCCCCAGGTCCGGATGGACTTCCAAATGAATTTTATAAATTAATTTTTCTTATGCTTAAACTGGAAATAGTTACTGCATTGTTTCTTTTTACTTAATTATAAATTACCTTGTAGTATGTAAGACAGTCTTATATTTTTCCTGTATAAATCAGGGGATAGAGCCTATTTGGATAACTGGAGACCTGTAACACTTTTAAATACAGATAGTAAAATGTTGTCGAAATTATTATATAATCGTTTAGCTTTGGTATTAGAGGACATAGTTCATCCTATTCAATTTTGTACTCTTTCAGGCAGGAAAATAGCAGATGCTTTAATTTTGATTTGAGAAATCATGGAAAAAGGTACTGGTAGAGAATTAAGTGACTATTTGGTGGGGTTGGACCAAACAAAAGCTTTCAATAAAGTTAGTCATGAATATTTATGGATAGTGTTATGGGCTCATATTTTTCCAGAAACTTTCTTACATTGGATTAAATTGTATTATCAGAAGGTGTTAGTGAAGCCATATGCGAATGGCTGGGTGGGGGCTAGTTGTCCAGTTAGCAGGGGAGTAAGGCAGGGCTGCCCCCTGAGCCTGGCTTTGTATGTTTTGGCTTTGAATCCACTCTGAAGGAAATTACAGTTAAATTACAACATTAGGGGGTCTTTCTGTGCATAGTGGGGATATGGAAATTAAAAGTATTAGCTATGCGGATGATATGTGCCTGGTACTGGGGGACCAGGCATCATGGGGTTTGGCAGCTCAGGAAATTCAGCTTTTTACATTGCTTACTAAAACAAACATTAACATAGCTATAAGTGCATGCCTTCCCGTTTGGGATTTGGTTAAAGTGACTTTGGTATGTTTGGACATCCCATGCCAGCTACAACCACAAAAGCTTTTGGGGGTATATTTTGGTACAGGGGATATGTGTTCCTATAATGTAAATCTTATAATCTCAGAAGGTAAGGAAAAAATGGAATTCCTGGCACATGTCTAAATTAAAGAGAATTTATATGGTTAAAACTTTATTAACTATGTTTTTACATTTATGTGTAGTTTTCCCCTTACAGAATAACTGGAGACCATGCTTTATGGCATCTTCTTTCAGTGTATTTGGGCCAGCAGGCTTAACCTAAAAAAAGAGGGTTCTCATACCGTTCCATTAAAGATGGTGGTCTAAAAATGATTCATCCAATTGTTTTCTTCTTTTCTCTATTTTTATAGAGTAATTTGAAACTAGTAGTATAAGCTGAAAATAAAATCTATGAGTCCTTGGGTATTAGATCAAGTAGGACCATGGCTTGACTCTGGGGAGCTGAGACAGCCATTCCTAAACCAAAAATCATTACAAGGACTTCCTTATTTTATGCAGTATATTTTTGGTAAATTAAAATTATGGTCCATTACGAAACAACAGTTTTTGACTTTTTCCTGGAAAGAGATGTATACACATGTAGTCGTGAGTTTTTTTATTGACTTACCTAGATACTGGATTAAAACCACAGTCGAGACTACCAAAATGGGGAAGATGTTAACAAATCCCAGATTACATGATAAAATGTGGGATGTTCTCTGGTTATGCACTCACGAAAAATTAAATGTGAGAATTTAAAACATAAAGAGGTGGCAGACGGGGGTGTCCCAAGGAAAGCACCTGTCAAGGAGTATTGGAAACTATGGAACATTTATTTTTAGAGTGCCCACATGTTCTTTCCTTTTGGTCCATTCTGTATTTAAAGTGGTCCAATTTTCCTTGTTTATTTATGACCAGGGATATTTTGCTACTGTGTCTACTACCCCAAACATGAGATAAATATGACTCAGGAACTAGTCATTTATTTTCGTTAGTGCTTAAATATCATAAATGGCACATGATGTGCCGACTAACACTGTATATGAGACAGGTTATGGCAGAAATTAAAATTACGTACTTACCGTAATTCTTAATCTTCTCTTGTATCTTTACCATTCATTACTGCTTGGGTTGTGCACGGAGGTGCGCACCCGCCACGGGAGATTTTTTATTTTTAGGTCGGCACCAGTGGCGCCGCCCCCAACAGCAATGCACTGCGTCATGCATGAGGGGCAGCTAAGTGCCGCAGACTCCTCCTCCATCTCACTTCTGGTAGCCAGAGAGGTGAAAAAAAAGGGTAAGGAAAAGGAGAGTGAGGCAAGAGAGCCGAGGAACAGAAAAAAGAAAGGATATAAATTGAAAAAGGAATAAGCCGGTAGAGGACAGAAAGAAAGAGAGAGAGAATGCCTAACCTAAGAGACTGCAGGGCCTCCCTTCTGGGGTGGCTCCAAGGGAGGAACAGATAAAAAGAAAAAGGGAGAAGGAGAAGACGATGACAAGGGATGTTGAGAGGGGAGAACACTGCCCATGGATATATTGGTTGAGAGGCTTATGAGCTCGGAACCAAAAAGAAGGGAGCAAGAATCCCTCCTGATAGGGCTGAGAGAAGGTTCAACTGAACCGCCTGTATAGATTGGACACAAAGGGCAGATTTTCTAACTTCCCGTCATCCCAACCCCCTACACTCTAGCTGAGAGCTCACAGAATGCCCAGGCAGGAATTCTGTTCCGGAAAGAGAGCGCCCAACTAGGAAGGGGAATAAGCCCCCTAGCACCTTGTTAAGTGCTAACACAGAAGTGTGTGAGGAGGGGGGTAAGCCCTACAGAAGGCAGCTTTGTATGAAAGGGTAGAGTGGGAAATCAATCGGACTCCCTGAAGGCAAGGCAAGAACAACAGCTCAAGGTAAATGAAGTGCCAGAAGCACCAACCAGAAGAAGCTGACACAATATTAATACCTGCCAGAGGGAACCTGAAAATTGGGACCGAGCCATAGAGGGACGGTCTCTTCAGCTGTGAACTGAACAACATGGCTAAGAAGCCAAGAGGTCACCCCTAGGGGCAATCAGAAAGAGTTCCCTCAGGATAGAATAAATCCTACTCGTTCCTCTTTACCTTGAGGAAAAAGGTCCATCCAGAGAAGAACGGAAAATCAAGATAGGGTTTTTTTTTTTTTTTGGCTTCAAGGCCAACGGGGAGGAGAGAGGAACGAGTAGTGAGGGGGAGACGCCACAGTAGGAGGCCACTGAGGGGAAGGTGGGTGGGTATCAGTAATGAATAGTGAAGATACAAGAGAAGATCAAGAATTACGGTAGGTACGTAATTTTCACATCTTCCCTTGTCAGTCTTCACTATTCATTACTGCTTGGGTGAATATCAAGCCCTTCCCCCAAGGGGGGGGATAATAGAAACCCTGAGGGAACAGGACCCTCAGCCTCCTGCTGGTGGGAAACAGAAGGGGAAGACCCTGGGCTAATCAGAC
Source organism: Neoceratodus forsteri (assembly GCA_016271365.2). Taxonomy (NCBI): domain Eukaryota; kingdom Metazoa; phylum Chordata; order Ceratodontiformes; family Ceratodontidae; genus Neoceratodus; species Neoceratodus forsteri. Next base: position 1,657,245,565 of record CM028130.1, on the reverse strand, counting down.
GAGAAGCCTATGGCGGAGGAGAGCTAGGAGGTGTCCCCTGGGGATGGGGAGATGGAGGAAGCCCCTGCAGAAGCCTCCTAGCCCTGGAGGAAAAAAGACAGGTCCCCCGGAAAGTGAAGCAAATCACCCTACGCCGGGCCAGGGGTGATAACCTTGATAGACGAATCTATGCCGTCAGTCTAATACAGATCATTGTCCCTGCAAGCCTGGAAGCCACCTCATTGGCGTCGTAAGATGCCCTTGCTTGGTGTCTTGCCAGCTCCAGGCCTATAGCAGAGAGGGCAGTGGACTGTCTAGATTGCTCCGAATCAAGCATTGATGCTAGAAGCTGGGATAGCATTAACCATAAATGCCTACTGTAGGCAGCATGGTACACCTGATGTGAGGCAATGCACAGCATCGCATGAGAAGAAGACAACACTGTTCTCCCCCACCGGTCAAATTGTAAGGAATCTGAATCCAGTGGGCAGTCGTGCGCCAGGCGGCGGCGCCTGGAGGGAGTTTCTAGGAATGCCAATCCCGAAGGTGGGTTGGAAAGAGAACCTAGAGACTCCAGTGGGGCACAATACCTTCTCCTGCAGTCTGCTGGGGATGGAACAGGGATGGCTGGCGAATGCCTGGAATGGATAGACGCCTCCTGGAAAGGAATAGGCCAGGACAGTACCACCAAATGCGGGGCACTGAATTCACTGAGGAATTCACGCATCTCCTGTTTGGTATTGTCTCGCCTAACAAAGGAGATACAAAGATCCCTCACCATCCTCGAAAGGAATCGCTGATATTCAGTGAAATCAGCATCGGAGGAGAGATGAGCAGGGGGGTTCTTCTCTCTCCAAGGAGGGAGACGAGGATGATGGGGAGCTTGAATGTCCAGAGGACTCCTGCAGCGATGGGGATAGGCGAAACATCCACTCATGCATATATCTTATGTATGAGGGGAAGGCCGCCGCAGAGTCTTTGAACGTCTCCCAGGATAACGGGCCCGTAGGACCGACATGGCTTGGGAGAGAGGGGGGGTGGCTGCAGAAGAATGGGAGAGGGACACCTACGATGAGGCAGCTGTCCTCTGCTGAGGCTCTGAAATCCGGAAAATGGAGCCCGAGCTGGCGGGATCCCGGACAACAAACCTGGTCGCAGAACGGAACCCTGGGAATGCGAAGCCAGGAAGAGCCTAGTAGGGGATCCTCCCCTGTGATGAACTTGGGGCTGCATGAGTCCAGAAGAGCAGCCCACAGCAACGCCACCAGAGGGGTCCCTGGAGTCCGAGAGGGAAAGACGGGGCCCAGCGCTACAGCTCCTACCCGCACCCTGAGGGGTGACAGATGAAGACCAAGGTGCCTCATCCCAGTCTCTCAACCCCCTGGACTCTGAGAATGCCCTCCTCCTCGACCCCAGTGACAATCCACCCCGAGCAGGTGCAGCAGCACCAGAATCTGCAGCTACCGCAACCCCCTCAGGAGGATGAGCCCCTCCCCCCGCCTCTACACTATCCTCCCTCCAGGGACCCCAGACCACCCCTAGCCTAGGAGGCCACAGGAGAGGACAGCAGAGGAGACAGAGGAATAGGCACGGTGGGCTGCCTAGCACCTCTTCTCACTAGAGACCCTGACTCTGAAGAGTCAGGGTGCCAGGACGGGTCCACGTCCAAATCATCACCCTCTGAGGAGGAGGAGGAGGAAGAGACCAGCTGGACCTCAATACTGGCCACCCAAGGGGTCTCCAGAGAAATGGCACCGCGAACGGTGCCAGTGTCACCGGATGATCTTGGACCACCTGCAATGCCCAAACCCAGCTCTGTCTCCCCAACGGTACCAGTCAGACCCATGGCACCATCCTTGGCACCGCTAGAAGAGTTGATCGGGCCCACAGTGCTGCGGGTGGCACTGAGAGCCAACACAGCACTGCCCCGATCACCAGTGCTACGAACAGCACCGGGATCTGGAGCAGCTCCAGAAGGTGGCATCGAGGGTCCACGATGCCGGGCCCAGCAGACCTGGGCGTCTACACTGGGGGAGCCTGCACCTTCAAAGAGATGACTGCTGAGGCGGTGTCTCCACCGCGGCCCCGGGAGGGACCATTGTGCTCCTCTGACACTGTGAAAGAGGCCTCCTCCTCGGCAAGACTAGAAGATGAGGAGGCCTCCTCTCCAGACTGTATAGGCCTGGGAGGGGACCCGGAGAAAAGGTCTAGAGATCCTTACCTGGGAAGCTCTGGAGCGACACCATCCCCCGAAAGTCGGCAGAGCCTTGCTGATCTTGAATGTGCGGACTTCTAGGACATGATGGTCCATTGAGAAACGGGCACTGCAGGAATGCATATCATGGTTGTGTAGCAGGCAGTGAAGGCAAACATCATGCCAGTCTGTAACGGAAAAAATGCCGGCCACAGGAGCACCGATGCATAGGGGCGTGGTCCGCTTTCGACTTACGCTTTGCTCCCGAACGGACATGATGTGAAAACAATATAAAACGCAGAAAAAGGTTCCTGGCGCCATAGAAATGAGGAACGGTCTTACAGGACTGAAAACGGTTCAACAGTGTCGGGAGGAACTGGAGAAGGAATCATATGACGCAGGTTCAACACTCTCACATGCAGTAGCAGGTGCAGCCTCAACGGTGGGAAAAACAGAACTGAGATAGAGAAGGAGTCTGCGGCACCTAACGGCCACCCCTTGCGCATGACGCAGTGTGTTGCTGTCGGGTGCGGTGCCATTGGAGCCGACCTAAAAAAAAATAAATAAATCTCCCGTGGTGGGTGCGCGCCTCTGGCGCAACCCAAGCAGTAATGAATGGTGAAGATTGACAAGGGAAGATCAACTGTTCTGGATAATATAGAATTCAATAATAAGGTTTAGGGAACTGGATTTTCTGAAGTGCTCGACTTCCCAATTTCAGGATAGGTGGAAACGAATGGATTGGTTTTTAGACGTCGGTTAATTTAGGTGTAGGAGCTAACATTTTGGCTAGAAGGTATTATGATTTTGTCCTTTTTGTCTGTATACAGGAATGCTGCAATATGTTTGTGTTTGTTTCCTTTTTTAAAAGATGTATTAATGTATGACTAATTACTTATGTTTACTTTCCTTTTGTATTATGATTTCGTGTGGAGTAATACTATTATGTAGGTATTTTTCTTCAAGGTTTAATTAAAAAAATCCCCATCTCTATTAATGGGGGCTTTAGCTTTAGCCAATAGGTTTTGGGGTTATATACATGCTATGGTGCATTGATGTATTAATGTATGACAAAATACTTTATTTATGTTTACTTTTTTTTGTATTATAATTTCGTGTGGAGTAACACCATTATGTATGTATTTCTTTTAAGTTATAATAAAAACATTCCCCTACTCTTTTTGAGAAGTGCATGGGATCTTTAACGTCCACCTGAACAACCAGTAGGGCAGGCAGACAGGACCTCGGTTTAATGTCTCATCCGAAAGACAGCACCTCAGGAGTGCAGCACCCCCTTCCCCCATGATGCACTGCAGTATCAGTATTGGGATTTATCCCAAGTGTCTGGTGTGGGGCAAGAACCCACAACTTTTCAGTCTTCCAGCCTCAGAGGTGAGTGTGCAACCGGCTGAACCACTGACACTGCATAGACTGTGCCGCAGATGTTCTTGGCTGTGTGGGTACTGAATTCATTAGTACAGCACTGACCACTCACAGCGAGGGACTGGTTATTAGGATCTATGCCATCTGAAAGCCCATAGAAGCCGAAACACAGAGGAATTGCATTTCCTTACTTGTAATACCGGTTGTGTGTAGGCTCAGTGCATGAGCAGTTAGGCCCTCCCTGTGTTCATTGCTGTGCATTCCAGTATAACGTCTGTCTTTTGTTTTTCATATACTGTAGGACAGAAGCATACTGAGGGAGTTGTCAATATATTACATATTTGGAAGCAGTAGCAGCGCTAGGGGGTTTAAAACATGGGTCAAATTAGACCTTCTGGTGTAAAAAATGTGGGTCAAATGAGAAATAGCTGGGTCAAAGCTTAATTGAAAATACAGATTTCACCAGTATGGAAGCGTCAAGAAAAAATACTTTCCTGTTTTTCACTTAAGCAAAAATGCATAACAGAATGTGTGGTGGTTGGGCAAGAGGCTGCAGGCTGAGTGTATCCTTCACCCAAGAAGTGATATGATTCCCCATGGTACAAGTCCTGGAGTGCATTATTACAGTTATGAAATGACTTTCTTGTTAAAAAAACCAAAAAAAAAAAACATATTTACAATACATTTTTAATTGTTTTGTGAATGGGCTTGGTGTTGTGCTGGGGTAACATCACTGTTGAAGGTCAGCACTGACCAGTCAGAGCCCAGGAATTATTCTTGCCATTCTATAATTTTCCATCTTCCAACTATTGCTATGGACTAGGTACACTGCTACGGACCCACTGTCAAGTAGCAGGTAGGTCATTTCTGGGGAGGCTGAAACCTTTTCCCTTTTTGCCCTGTGTAGCATTAGTCGTGTTGGGAGGCAGTACATCCCAGAGGTTGGAGCACTTAGCTATGAACCTGGAGACCCAAAAGACCTGGGTTTGAATCCCAGAACTGCCGCTTTAATACTCTGTGATGCTGAGCAAGTCACTTAACCTCCCTGTGCTCCTGTTTCCCATGTGGAAACAAGCTTTGACTCTGTGCACCTTTCCCATCCAAAAAATTCTAACCAAATAAATGTATAGGACCCGTTGGGGCTTAACACGTGCTGTTTGAAATTTACTGGTGTATTTACCTTTCCAAGCAGTGATTTCTATAGACTTGTATAGAAGGTTGGGTTGAGTTAGTTTGGGAAGGGGCATGCCCTGAGACTTTTCTCTGACTGCCACAACCTGTTCCAGTTAGTAAAGGAGGACAGCTCATTCTATCTGCCTGCCGACAAATGGAGCGCACACACAACTGGAATTACTAGTAAGGCAATTTCTCTTTACTCCATTCTGGCCAGTCAGATACTGTATATGCAGTACTCATGTGTAGCTCTAGTTTTTTAATGCTAAAAATAATCCCACAAAAAATGGGGACTCCGCTTATCTGAGAGGGTGACCTAATTGTAGGGGTTACCGATGGTAAACCATTTTCCAACTGTGTAACCTAATTTTGTTTCCAGTGCTGGCCACAGGACAGATTCTGTGCCTGATACTGGTGATATAGGCAAGTATATATATGGGTAAATAGCATAGCATGGTGTAATGGATGTTATGGAATGTCGTGGAAACATGACAAGAAAAAGTAGTAACTGTTGAGAGGTGAACACAGTGTAGATTTAAGAGCACAACAATGCTTGATTGTTAAATTATCAAAACATGCACGGTTAGGATATTTAACAGTAGAAAAGTAATTTCTTAACACCATAGTTTGAGCAATAATAGAACTTTTGATTTAGAATTGAGCTCTTATTGAATTTTAATTAGTACTGTTTACTTATAAGAACCGTGCTTAAATTCTGATTTGTAGATGTATAAATATGGTAAAGCAGGGGTTTCAGTGCAGTATTTTAATGCCTGTTTTACCTTCTTTGACAGATAGGATCCAGCGTTGATGGCCTGAAGTCCATATGGCTGTCTATGATGAAGATATTTTGAAAAATCCTTTCTATCTATCAATTCAGAAAAAACAGCCTGATCTTTTTAGTCAAATTGCTGAGTTCCATGGCATTGTAAGTATAATTTAGAGTAATGTTGTCATACCAGTGTTCTACATCATGCTCATTTTTAAATTCCTTTAATACATTAAAATGTAACTCAGTTGCACAATTTGTACTTCCTGTTGCAGGATTGGTTTGCCAACATTGGTTATGCAACTGCTCCTTTTAGTAAGATAACTTTCAGGGTGCGATAGGGAGACCCCCCTCAGTTTTTTGCAGTAGCTCCTGAGATATCTGGCTGTCTAGTCTCTCTTTTCTCTAGCTCTTCAGTCTGCTGCGCAACAGCGTTTTCCAATCTTGCTCTAAGCTTTCCAAATCTCTCTCCCACACTACGTGTTGGCTGCTCGTAAGTGGGAAACTGTTTTTCTTTTCCTCTCTTTCTTCATGGTGCAGAAATATCTGGGGCGTAAAAAGCAGTAATCTGTTTACTTCTCGGTGCCTTCGACTAAGGAGTGTTGACAAATGTTTTTTTTCAACTTTCTCCTTTCCCCAGTCATGAAAAGTCTGTTTTGGAGAAAGGTCAAGCGCCACCTAGAATCATAGGAGTACAGTGCTATTATAGTAAAAAGCACGAACCTGCGAGTTGAACTTTGTGCTATGTTAGCGAAGCTTACCGCAGTTTCTGTTTGGGAGTGCTGGGTTTTTCTCTGTACAAAGATTCCTCGCACTTCGTGTTGATGAATGAACTGTGATTTTACTTTACTACTTATTTCGAATTATTCTAAGTCCACAGGTTTGCCTTTTACTGTTACAACCGGAATATGTTTAGACCGAGCAGTAAAACTGCCCTATGGAACCTCTTTAGGGAATGAGCAGTCGATGGTAGCAAGGTAAAATACTATTTCACAGACTCTTCCCTCTAGCACATAGGAGGAGCAGAGTTAATGCCACTCTCTTTTACTCAATTAAAAAAATTGAATGCACAAGATGACAGATCCACTCTATGGAAAATATCTGCCACTGATTATTGTATAAGAATGTTGGGAAAATGTATCCAGATAAAATAAGGGTACTAAAGAGATCGTTTTATTGTTGAAAAGAACATAATTAGTGGGTGGAGCTTATATTGATAGGAGAAGTCCTGGTTGTATAAAAGAACAAGCCTGCCAAAGTATAGATCAGATAATGGTTGGGAGAGGACCTGTGTGGTTCTCCCCCTAGAAATACCCAGTCTCTGGTTAAGAGCAGGCACAGAGCTATGTTAGCTGATTGGATATGTCATGCTAAACTGTGCTATTTACATGTTTATTTGCTTTTGAAAAGTGAATCTATTTTGCTTTTTTTTTTAATAATATTTCATTTTTGTTTTAAAATAAAAATCACACCACGTAGGTGTGTTGTACCTGATTTTATCGTTTCTCTTGTTATTTATTCTACACCACCCACGACACAGGGCTTCAGTTAACCTAGCTTGTGGCATTGCTGGGGGGTGGGGAACTAGACCTACAAGGCAGAGTGGGAAGCTTAGTTCATAAACAAGCCATTACTTGTCAAGGATAGTGGCCCAATTTAATGAAGTAATAGCATTTTAGAGGGCTTCTGCACCCTTGTGCCCCCCTGAACCATCCATGGCTGGGTATACTTTGAAAAATGCAATAAGAGCACATAGTTCTGCTGATAGTGTTTCACGTGTTTTCTGCATTTAACGTTCCCTTTCTCTTTATTACTAAGGGCAGCTGCTTAAAAACTCAGATCATCGTCCCTCACATTTAATCTGCTTCTGTTGCTTGTCTACACGTGATATCCAGGTCATGTGTTTAGGAGTCATGGTTGGTATCCATGGTATTGATCATGATGTCGGAAGCAAGATATTTGACAGTATTACATAATGTGGAGATGAGCTGTAGGATCAAAGGAAGGACAAATAAAACTCTCATATCTGTAGAGGAAAATGTGTTTCGACTCTGCACAATTTTTTTTTAACTTTATTGAAAATTTAAAAAAACATACAGAGACAAATGCAATCTGTGCTTAAAATTCATATCCATGCAGTATATAGGCATACGATGGAACTGTATGATGTGCTTTGGCTGCATGAAGCAGCAGGTTAGGTAGGTGACAACAGTCCATTGGTATGCTGAGTATCCTTATTCTCTAGTACTTCATCCATAAGTGATCATCTGCTCCAGAAGAGTCCCTCTTATAAGTTAAAGGGGACAGGAAACGTGTGCTTATTTATTTATTTATTTATTTATTAAACAACAGTTTACAACCTTTGAGCCAGGGGCTCATTTACAAAGGTACTTCATCACAGAGAGGACAAACAGTACAGACAAGCTTTTTACAAAATAACAGAGTACAAACATTGGAGGAACATGAAGACATATATTGGTTACAATTTTAAGGTTACAGGATTGTCAGAGCACAAGTAAGTTCAGAATAAATTGTACATCAGGCAAACAGTTGTGGGACTATACAAAAATAAGCATTGTAGAGACAGGTGGAGAAGAAATAGGACCTTAGGTAGTGGTAGACTGTAGGTTGGATGCAGCCACTCTGGGAGCTTTGTCAGAGCAATTGAGCAAGAGTAAACTTAGAAGCAGCCACAGCTGTGCTTAGTAAGTAGGTGATTACAAAGGGAGGTTTTGAAATGAGAGATCGTGGAGGCACCAGTGATAGTGGTGGGGAGGGAGTTGTACCAGGATGGGGCTCTGTAGCAGTAGGCCCTTTGTGCTTGAGAGGTCCTTGCCCTCGGTACTAACAGTGTGGTTTTGCAGGAGGTTTGAGTTTGCACTGGTGAGTTTGCTTGGTGGATAGAGGCCGTCAACCCCGGAGGAGATAGACCAAGGAGAGTTTTTTTAGTTGTGAGGCAAGTTTGATATCTAAGACGTTCATCTAGGTCGAGCAGCATAGCCTGGGCTTATAAATGGCAGGTATGTGTTTTAATTTTTTTTTTTTTTTTTAATTTAGTTGTTTAACTAGGTATAGCACACTAAGCTGAAAGTTTTTTTACAGGAGCGACCTAGGAGAACAAGGAGGTTGTGACTTGCTCAGGGTCACACAGTATGCAAGGGGAAGCTGTGGGATTCAAACCCCAGGTCTGGTCTGCTGGATGTCACCAGATTTGCAGCTCAGAGCCTTAGACCACTGCGCTATACTGCCTCCCCAGACAGATCTGGGGAAGTGTTAGTCTGGGAGCCCCGGTGATTAGCCTACATGCCTTATTTAAAGTGAGGTGGATTTTGTTTAGGGCGGTCTGGTCAGCAGCCCCATAAACTGGCAAGCCATAATCTACTAGGGACAGTATAGAGGACGTGACCGCGAGACGGAGGGCGTCAGAAGGGAGACAGTTTTTGTGGTGGTAAAGGATACCCAGCCGAATATTGGAGGCTGAGGCTAGGGCAGTAATGTGGGCATGGAATGTGAGGGCAGGGTCGAAAGATATCCCAAGGTACTTGTACGAGTAGACTTGCTTGAGTGGGAACTTGGAGCTGGCGAGGACCTGAAGTAGAAAGTTACTAACGTTATTTTGGGGGTGGGCAAAGAGCATGGTTTTGGTTTTTTTAAGATTTATTACAAGTCTATGCTCTTTGAACCAGGCTTCAGCGTCATTATCCGATAATTGCAGGGAGTCCTGGAGGGTGATAGGGTTACGGTCGGAGGCAAAGATAATGGCATCGTCTGCATAGAGTAAGAGTTTACCAGCATATGCACCTGGCAGAGTATTGAGATACAGGGAAAAGAGCAAGGGCCCAAGAATGGAGCCCTGGGGAACACCAGAGCGGATAGGGCAAGTGTTGGAGAGTGTCCCATTAATTCTAACACACTGGGAGCGAGCAGACGGGTAGCTGGAGCACCAGGAGACTGGCCCAGTGGCAAAGCCTGTGTGGCTGAGGGCATCCAGCAGGAGGGGGTGGGAAACAGTATTGAAGGCTTTTGATAAGTCAACGAACACTGCGCCCACTAAAGAGCCAGAGTCCAGAGAGGCATGAAGAAAATTAGAAAACTCAAGGAGGGGCCGGCCCGTCAGCGCAGTGGTGGGATTTCCGCTTGCGACGCCAGTGACCCGGGTTCGGGAAGGGACCCGGATCATCGGAGGGTTGGCCGGGGGAGAGTAGGATCGAGCGTCCGATGGACAGCTCTCCCACTCCGGGAGGGTGCGGCAGCGCTCTGAGCACTGAGGACTCCTGGCGGAGGCCAGGAGTTCCAGTGCCGCCGACGCTTGACGTGGGAGTGGAGAGGCGGGGCAGATGCTGGCGTCATTGCACGTCCCTGCCTCCTCTGGGAGGAAAATTGGAAAATGATGGGCGGGACCACCGTAGGATGAAGCCCTCCCAGAGAGCCTCGCCTCGTCACCGCCGCTGCGGGACCCCAACCAGTCACAGTTCCGGGGTCATGAAGGTGGCCTGTGGCCCCACCCTCCGGGGGGGAAGCCGGGGGTGACCGGGGTCCTCAGCAGCTATAGGCGGAGGTGGAGGTCTCCGGGGGCCGTGACCAGGGCGGAGGGCAGACGGTGGTTCCGCCAGGAAAAAAGGGGAATAAAAAAAAAAAAGAAAACTCAAGGAGGGCGTTGTTAGTGCTGTGACCAGCACAGAAGCCATGCTGTTCAGGGCAGAGGATGCTGTATTTGATTAGATAATCTGTAATTTGGGTGGACACTACTTTTTCTAAGGCTTTTGAGAGAGGTGAAAGGATAGAGATTGGCCGATAATTACCAGATAGGGACCTATCACCACCCTTGTGTATGGGTGTGACTGTGGCAGTTTTCCAGGATGAGGGAAATTGCCCCAAGCAGAGACATTTATTGAAGAGACTGGTGATTGGGGCGATAACCAGATCCAGTACCTGATGAAGGAGACTGGGGTCCAGGGAATCACTGCCAGTAGTATTGCTCTTTAAGGCCTTGATTAGGTATGGTCTGACTTCTTGGGCAGTAACCTAGTGTAAGTGGAACCAAGGGCGTGTGAGAACAGGGTCAGGTAGGGTGGTCAAAAAAGTTGCTCGGGAGGACAGGGCTAAGGTCTGTGAAGGATGTATTGAGGTAGTTGGCGTGGGCTGTGTCCCGACTCAGCCCCAACTGCGCATGTGCAACAAAGCCAGCATGGCGACCCAGGAGAGAGAGCAAGGTAGGCCTTTGCAAACAACAAACAGAAAGCTCAAAGAAATGTTCGACACTCAATTCCAAAGTTAGGCTACTAGTACAATGCATAGACAGATGGATACTAACAGTGCTACGACTGGCTAGAACAGGCAGCAGGTTTACAGACCCCACGATAGAGCCCTAACACTATACACACTCTGCATCTTAAAGAACCCTGGCTGATTAGAATTATCAGGCAGGTAAATACAGGTAAACTGTAGAGACAAAAACAATCGGTACACCTGTGGGGACAGAAAAAAGTCTTAAAGCTACTTTCAGGTAGCACCCCACAACAGGTGTTCAGCAGAAGAGCAGAGGAACCTTTACCTCTGTGCCTTCTTAGCGTCCTGTGGCTGAACGTTCGGCTCCTGGAGGGAGCAAGAGAAGTCCAGTTGCTGCCGCGGTCGGCAGTGTGCTTTGGGGGGTAAGGCCTCTGTGCCTTCTTAGCATCCTGTGGCTGAGTGTTTGGCTCCTGAAGGGAGCAAGAGAAGTCCGGTTGTTGCCACGGTCGGCAGTGTGCTTTTGGGGGGGGGGGTGGTGGTGGTAAGTCCTCCGTTAGTAATGCTCCTATTTGCAGAAATGAAATTCACACTTCCAAATGATCCATGTTTAACTGCAAGTGAATAAGCACTGATGTGAAAAACTGTTTTCAATGCTTTCCTTTTTATGGACAGCATCCTGTTACAGTTTTTTTCGTGGAACTAGTAATTTGGAGTTTTTAACTACATCACGGTTTGTGTACAGAATGCTAAACCTGAGCTATATTCCTATCAGAACCATGCTTAGAGTTCTGTTCTCAAACCGTGACATAGTTAAAATTCCATGTCACTGTTCCATGAAGAGAACTGTAACAGAATGCTGCCCATAAAAATGAAACCATGCAAAATACAATTTTTCACACTGGTTTTTATTCAGGTACAGTTACATATGGATCATTTAGAGGTAAGAATATGATTGCTGAAAATAGAAACACTATAAACAGCTGCTAAGTAAGGATTAAGCCACTCAAAAGGATGGGTTTACTGTGGAAGTAATCCATGGTTGGGGCATGAGGCTGAGTGCCTCCAATGACCCAACCATGGATTAATTCTACAATAGACCCATCCTTTCAACTGGCTTAATCCTGTTGTAACACGGCAATGAGTGTATGACTGATAGTCTCTGAATAGATGAGTATATTCAGTCTGATTTACTTTCAGAATGCTTTATGTTGAGTTGTTAAACATGGTGTACATACAGTTCAAAACAATTGGAACACACCTATTGGAAATATCGTGGCTGCTATTTCACTTTTGTTAAAATAACTTTCATTACAAGCTTTAATCTTTCTAACATCAAATCATATTTTACAACTTTTCAAAAACTTGCAATTAACTTTCTATTCTAGGTGCTTTGATTTTCATGTGTGTTTATTACAAGATATGGGCTGCACTGCATGATGGGAGTGTGCTAAGGTACATCTTCATTTTCTTCCTGCAGTTCCTTTGCAGACCAATAGGTGGCTGTCAATCTAGCAGCACAAGCACTGTTTCTCCAAATGTGACAGCGCCCCACCTACAATGCATAAGCTGTGGTGACTAGGGTGCTGCAGTACCTGCAGTTTGCCATGTCCATATTCCCAAAGGGTGGTACCGATCGAAAAAATAAGACCTGGCCCATACTGTGAATAGATGATGCCGAAGCCAAATCCCTCCTGAGTGGGATAGGAAAATACAAAAGTTCTGTCCTGTACTTTAGATGGAAGCACAAGGGAAGTGTTTTTATTTGTTCTTCTTTTATGTAGTTCTTCCTCCCATCAATAGGGAGGAAGTGTGGACGAAAATAGGGTGTCTTGTGTATGAGGGAACAATCAAAAACAGATATATATATATATTTATTTATTTCCCTGTTCCTGGGGAGGAAGAGAGGATAAGTGAACAGAAATAGAAGTTCCTGTGTAAGAGAAAAACTTTTTTTTTTTTTTGACACTGTGTTATTTAGTACTGCCTCTTTCTGTGGTATGAGAGATAGAAGGACGTGGCACTGTACCTATGAAAGGAGAGATGAGCCTGTGGTGGGTGAGCCCAAGCACCTCCCATGCAGAAACACTCAGGTCAGCAGGATGCCAAGTAGGAATGTATTTTGCTTCTGTCTGGAGTGCCTTTAGACACCTGTGACCCTGCTCCCTGTATGCAGAAAGAAGTAGCAGATCAAGCAGCCCTTGATGAGAAATCAAACTGCTTGGTCAGGTACTGCAGTCGCTGACAGTAAAACCAGCTCTGAGATGGGACAAGCTTACCCACCTGTGCTCTTCTGCCTCCCAGGTGCTGTTGGTGTAATGCCTGCTAGCCGGCCGCTGCACAGCAGTTTCTAAGATGACTGTTCTAGTACAGCATGCCTATGATATTGGCTTGCCCTTTTACAATTGTACTTGGAAACTTTGCACCACCTGCAGCGTTTGGCGGGTGGTGCGAGTAGGAGGGATGACGTAGAGATGAAGTGTGGACGAAAGTAAATAGCAGGTCCTATGCAAGGACTGTTATCTAGAACCTCTTCCTGCTGTTTTGCAGGAAGTTTGGATGATAGAAGTAGAAGGTCCTGTGCAATAGAGAAATACTATATAGTTCTTCCTATATTTGGGAGGAAGTGTGGACGAGTCCTATGTTAGAGACAACAGGACAACAGTATGTAGTGCCTCTTCCTGTGTCCCTGCAGAAAGTGGGAGGCTCAGGTTGGTTATAAATGTGAATGACCCAAGGGAGGGTGGGAGTTTTGGTGTGTTCCTGGATAGGGAGGAAAAACAATCGGTGAGAAACCGCAGGAATGAGTTAAAGAGCAAAGTTTCCAAGTACAGTTGTAAAAGGGCAGTGGTTCTGCTAACTACAGCAGTCCTCTTTCCTGGCTACTAAGAATTACAGAACAGTAAACAAAAACTGAACACAAAAACCTTACTCCAAAGCTCTTGTGTGTGTTCACTTACACAGACCCTGCAAGTTTGAAATGAAATAAAATAAATCACCTCTGCTGGATACATATTTTCTGTGTCAATCTTGACCATTCATCACCGTTGTTGTGTTTTTTTTTTGTTTTTTTTTAATTGTTATTTATGCTCCCCCATGGTGTCTGTCTCCACTCATTCAGGAGACACCGATGTCAGTCTCTCCCTACACCGCAACCACCCCGATTCTGTCTCGGTGGTCCCCATCGAGCTGTGACTGTTTCCCCCCAGGCGGGTACAATTTTTACTGTGTCAGACCACTGGGGACGTCGGGGAGGTGCGGGCAATCAGGGTCACTGCTGGGTCTCCATCACCTAGGAGACCGACACAGGTTTTTCCTCCTTTTCTCCCTTGACGTGGTGCGCTCCTCTTGATATCAAGGCACTAGTCGCTGACGTCCACCACGTGTCTCGGCCAGCCCCTTCCTGGTGACAGGACTTGCAGTACCCCAGGATGGGACACTTAAGCCTTTCTCCCCTGGCCGGTCCTCTGGTGACCCGAGTCTGCTCCCAAACCCGGGTTGCCGGTGTCGCAAGCAGAAATCCAACTGCTATGCTGATGAGCCCACTGTTGTTGTTTTTTAGTGAGCTGGTGGATCAGTACCCCGCGGGTGCCTTTTTTTTTTGTGTCTGAGAAGTTGAGGACAGGACTGCGCACGCCCTCCAAGGTTGGCGTATTGCTTGTGGCCATCATGGGTTGGCCAGTAACTCTCATGAACCCTCCCTCAGTCCCAGTTCTGTTTCTCCCTTCGTTGAGTGAGCACGACCTCGTGTGTGAGCACCATTGTTCTGCAGCCTAGTCTGTTGCTGAAGAAAAGTCCTAGTTCTGCTGCTCCATTCCTGTGTCGACCAGTAAGATATTTCCTTTTTATTTCTTTGTCGACGTAGAGTGCTGATTTTGGTTTTTATTTTTCCGTCCGTTCATGTCTGGTTCAGAGGACAAGAAAAAATCTTCTTAGGCGGGTCAGCCTCAAATGCGTTGGTGTCCCTGCAGCCGACTGTATTCTATCACGGATCAGCATGACCGTTGCCTTACCTGCTTGGGACTAAACCGTGACATGAATAGGTGCGACACCTGTTTCTCCATGTATTGCCATGTGTTGGAGTTGTGCGCGTTGAAGGTCTGACATGTGCCGCCGACTTTTGGGTACAGGCGCATACCCGGGTCATCAAAAGCAAGGTTCTTGACCCTTCCTCCAGGTCCCCTCCCAGACCTATATGGCCCATGAAGGAGGGAGTTTCTGTCAGTTCTAGCCTTGCTGTGGTGGGAACCCCTTCCATGGTGCAGGAGGCCCAACCTGGCCCCTTGGGTGTCAGGTGGGAGGCATCATCCAGACAGTTGCCTCCTCGAAGGCAAGGGCTCCCCTAGCATCACAGTTTGAGGCCTCTGGTCCCAGGCCAATGCCATCCTTGGTGCCGCCCCTGATTCTGGCGCCGCTTATGGTTCTAGGGATTGGGGTGGTGCCACGGGTGACACAGGGCCAGCCTCCAGCACCATCTCTGACTCCAGCGCCGTTTGTGGTGCCAGGTATGGGGGTGGCGCTGTGTGCAGTGCAAGGTCAGTGCGCAGTGCTGCTCGCGGTACCGTGACTGAGAGGAATCGGGTAGTGGTCTGATTTCGAGCCACCTCTGGGGAGGAGGATTCTTAGGCTGACCCAGACTGGCTCCTGGGTTCTCCAGAATCTGTTGATTCTTCTTCCTCCAGTGCAATGGCTCTGATTCAGCCCCCTTCCAAGGAGCAGATGGCTTTGGCCAATTCCGGGGTTGGTGGCACCGACCAGTCCTCTGTTGCTCTGGGGGGTACCACAGGGCAGCCTGGAGATGGTGATCCATCTGTCACCTTGGGAGGCGTTCCCCCTCAGGTGGTAGTTCTTGCTAGCCCTACTTCTGGGCTGGCTGGTGTGCCTCAGGTAGGGGAGGGCACTCCACCTCCAACTGTCTCTCAGGAGTCAGCTGCGGGGTGTCAGTTGCCTCAGGTGATACCGAGGAAGAGGGCTGTCTTAGAGTTCGAAGTGGTGAGGGGATTAGATTCAGGGCAGTGCCCTTTCCTGGGAACCCACAGGGGTTCAAGAAGCAGTCTCAGTGCTGGTCTGACCTTCTCCCCTGAGGTCTCCTTAGGAGGGACCTCATCTACAGAGGTTAGGGGCCGCCCTTCTGGGCTCATGCTGCCCCCGTCGCCTCGTGGAGGGAATTCTCTTGTCAGGCTCAGCAGTGGCCATTCCAGCTTGGTTGAGCAGCCTTTGTCTACCGGAATCACTGTATCTCTTCCTCCTTTGAGGTCTCCTGGTGGGTCCCCTAGCCCGGGCAGAGGCCATGCCCTTCCTCATAGGTGCCTGACCCCTTTGCTTCTGCCAACCCCTCCCTCTCTCCCAGGTCATTCCGTTCCTATGGGGCCCCTTACCTGGGAGCAGTTCAGGTCCACAGCTGCACTGTTTTCTGCTTATTACCAATCCATGGACCAGGAGGTGTTTCACCACTCCCGGTGCAGCCAGAATCTGACTCTCGGGGCTCATTGGCTCCCTTGTTCCTCCTCTGAGGGAGAGGACTCTTCTGTCCACCTTCCCCAGCTGCTGATCTTTCCAGCTATTGGCTGTTCTTGTCGGGGTTGCTTGACTGAGCTTCCTGTTTCCTCCCTTGGCGAATACAATCCTGACCAGTCGGCACACGCCTTTTTAGTCAGGTTCAGTGTGGCCAACCTGCTGGTTCCCGCCTGGCCTAATCCCTTTCTGGAAGCATCGTACCGGGCCTGGCGATGTCCCTCAACCCAAGCACCAGCCCTGAGGGACCGCTGCCAGAGCTATTGTGCACTCCTTGGGTCTCCAGGAGCCTTGCCTCACCCCCCTTCAGGAGTGTCTCTCCTGGACACACCCACCAGGCACAGAAGCCCAAGGCATGACCGACCCCCAGAATCCGACTCGGCTGAGTTTGATTTTTGGGGAAGGAGAGGCTTCTCGTCGACATGCCTCCTTTTGTGTATTTCAGCTCATCAGGCCCACCATGCTACCTACAACAGGCACTTGTGGTCTCTGCTAGGTCAGATCCTAGCTTCCTTGCCTGATTCAGAGGCAACCAGACAGGCCATTGCCCTCTCCGCACGAGGCCTGGAGCTAGCGAGGCACCAAGCAAGGGCATCTTACAATGCCAGCGAGGTGGCTTCCAGGTTGGCGGGGACAATGATCTGCATCAGGCAGATGGCATGGCTTCGTCTGTCTGGTTGTCACCCCTGGTCTGGCGTAGGGTGACTGCCCTCTCTTTCTGGGGAACCCATCCCTTTTCCTGGAGGGTGAGGCAATAGCTTAAGGGGTGCCTTCCCTCTTCTGCTAGGAGAACCTTGCCTCACCCAGACCAGCCTCAGGCCTAGCCAGGTCTGCTAGGGTTCCCTCCTCTGGTGTCTCCCCCACTAGAGGCTGAGGGACTTTGTCCTTTAGGGAGGTTCCGGGCCCCCTTCAGGGGGCTCGGTAATCACCCAACAGTGATGAATGGAGAAGATTGATACAGACAAGATATGAAAATCACGTATGTACCAGAACTTCCGGTGACGTTACCACTGGGGACACAGGGCTAGCCGAGAAAAGTTTCTAAATAAGAGAAATTTTAAAAAACTAAAAGCTAAAAAGTAAGATAAGGAGCTTCCTAACTGGATGAGAAGACGCCACAAAACTAACTAAGCCTCCAGGCCAGCAGATCCAGCAGGATTATTATCTGAACCTTGGACCCCCTCAGAGCAACAAGAAAGCATGGCAGACCTGCAGTCTAACCAGACAGCACAGCCAAATAATGCTGCAATCCTCACTGAACTGCAGGAATTCTGGCATGAGGGCTGAAATTTCAGAACGGAGCTTACAACGGAGCTCAACAAATTAACGCAGTGAGTCACGGAGGTTGAATCACATGCCGCTGACCTGGATACAAAGGCAGACAGGCTGGAAAGGGTGATGGTCCATGTCCTGGAGGAACAACAAGCCTTAAAAGAAAAATGTGAGGACTTGGAAAATTGCTCGAGGAATAATAATCTGAGGATCCATGGGGTGCTGGAGAATGAAGAAGATAGAGACATGATAGAATTTGTAACTTCCCTTCTCAAAGAAACTCTTAATTGGATACCGTCATGAAACTGGATATAGAACAGGCACATAGGACCCTCCAGCCAAAACCCAGACACCGGATGGCAGGCCGTGGGCAATCATTATCAGACTTTAGAACTATGCAGTTAAACCGCAACTTCTGACTAGGGCTTGGTGGCTGAAGGAGATGAAATACAATGGGAAAAGTATTTACTATGATAATGATTATTCACCAGCCATAGTGGTGAGGAGGAGAGCTTATGTCCCAGTACTCCGAGTGTTAAAACAACAGCAGCTGAAATTCAATATGCCCTAGCCAGCTCACCTTACCGTGATGTTCCCAGGAGGCCCTCAAACTTTTGAAACCCCAGAGGAGGCCATAAAAGAGAAGGGAATTGAGATCCCCTTACCACCACGAGCCACTGCAAAGAAGGAGCTGCAATTGCTTCATGAAGAAAGTTGGACTAAGGTGCCAGACCAGCAAATGAAGAAGCGCCAGGGACTCCTCACATTACAGGATGTAAAGAAGCTGCTCCAAAATTCCAGAGGGTCCTAGGCGAGTGACTCTGGTGAGATGTACCCTTGAAGAGAGAGGGTAAGTGTCTGCAACTTCTCCCTGACTTGCGAGCCCCCTCCTCTGTTCTGAGGAAGCCATTTAATCCTCCTCCTCCTCATCTCCGAGAGGGGGGCACAGAAGAACTCCCAGAGTTAATAAGGGTCCTTCCTGTACAAATAAACAGTAAACCCAGGCTGGCTTCAGAAGCAATCTGTCAGTCCCTAATCATGCCCTCCGGTTTAGAAGGGAGGGTTAGTCTCCCCCACGTGGCAGATGACTCACGAGGTCATCCTGAAAAATGGGAGGTAGTGGACCACATATTTTGTGGCTTTACTTGGCCCTTGCTCAATGCAGGATGATCCCAGACATCACATGGACTTGGGTGGAATGTAGTGCGAGGAGCCCATGGTACTCACATGGACTACCACCGAGGGGTCGGAACATCGACCAGAGTTTAGAAGGGTACACTGATCCCTTCCTGCCTTGGAAGTCAAGTTTTAAACAGAATGCAGGCGGGGTTATGCCTGTAACGGTTTTGTTGTTACAGTTATTTGTTGATATGCCACTTAGGCAGTCAAGTGTTGAAAGATTAGAGTACTTCGAAATTTATAGTAACAGAGTAGAACTGCGAGGATTTAGCAGAATTGGAGGAGGTGGATGTCATTTTGCTCCCAGCGACTATCAGAAGACAACCTGTGGTGCTGGGAGTGCGCATACCAGTCCCCTTTCTAAATAAATATACCCGAGCATTCAGTGTTGTTTTTTGCAATGGGTGCTTAGTTGCGGGACAAAAACAGGACTACACAGGAGTTATGATTCTAAGTTACTTGTATATTGTAAATAATACTGTAAAAGCCCAGTTTGAAGGGCCTTTGTGTTTGATAAAAATTGAATTTTGGAAAAAAACTTATGGTGTCAAAGGTTCTGTAGGCTGTATTAAAAGGAGAATGGTTTGGAGGTGGCCAGAGAGTGATTCTATACTACTCCAGCTGGAAGGTGGGGAATTTGGGGAGTGGGCATTATGCTGAGGAAACTGAGTCTCAACGGGGAACTGACATTCTAGGAGTGTGGATGTGTTGTTCATCCACACTCTTTGGTGTGTCCCTTTCCACTTTAAATCCAACCAGAAGTCTTCAAGTTGGCTCCTCCCACCCACCTGCGTGGTATATACCTCAGCTCTGCCCCATGATGCCAGATCTCCTTTCCGCTGGAAGATTCAGGTTGCCTCCCTCATGCTCTCGCATTTCATAGGCCCTGGTTTTCAAACCTTCGCTTTTGCCGAAAGTTCGCATCGTTTGCATCAACAATCGTAAGTTTGCCGCCGATCATGGAAGATGAATCTTCCTCAGATTTAAATCGGTGCTTACCGCGCCAGAAGATATGCGTACTGATCCCCACACACCGCATGTGGTTATTGCCTCTGCTGCCTGCCAGACACCTCAGTCGCAGTATCTGCTTGGCCTTTCATTCCAACATCCTCGACGCACCGGCCTCTACACGACCCTGAAACAGGGGAGGCTGGAGAAGAGGAACCCTCTAGTGAAATCCAAGGAGGCCCAATGGGTAGTTTCTGCAGCTGCGGGTTCCACCGAGCAGTTGGAACACATGCAAGTGTCCAAGAAGCAGGCAGCTTGCGCCACTGAGTCTTCTAGGGGCTTTTTCGTTCCACTCAACCTGGTCTCCACCTTCTCGGGTTCCTTCAGAGAGTTGTGCCAATCTCTTCCTACCAAGGGAGAGGGGCCTGTGGGCTTGCACTCATCTTGATCTCATAAGCAGGAGAAGGATTCAAGAGATGGTTCTGGGACCGGGAGCAGTCTCAGTCTCAGGAGCATGCAGTCTCAACTTCGGTTGAGATCACTTCTTCGCCCGCAGGCTTTTAGGACTTGCTGTCCAGCCAGCCGACTGAAGGTTTGGTCAATGACATAGAAATCATCCTCAACCCTCTCAACACTTTGTCACTGACTCTGGTCGATGACTCCTTGGAGAGGACTCGGATCCTAGTTTTTCCTGATGAGGAGATCCAGCCTGCTGGAGTCCCCATTGAGGAAACAGTCCCAGACTCCAGAAAGTCACTGGCCCCGCCAGTGTCTCCCAACCGACTGAGTCAGCCTGCCCAATCTCGGTCGAGGTCTAGGACCACCTTAACCAACAGACCGAGGAAGAGCCATAAGCGCTCTAAGAAGAGGCGATGCCACCGGTCGTCCTCGTCCTCCTCAGATGAGGAGGAGAGGCTCTGACGGAAACTCCGGTGCTACAAAGACCTCATGTGACAGCAGCTAATTCTGTCCGGGGACAAGTCTACCATGGCTTCCTCCCCAGCCATTACTTGGCTTTCACCTCTCATACCGAAGCCTACTCCTTCAGAGCAGATCATGTCAGTCCCCCAGCCTGCGGAACCAGCAAGACCCCCTGTTTAGCCCCAAAATGGTCTCTCCGCCCATTCTGGTGGAACCACCACCCAAGCAGCCTGTGGGAGAGGCTCCTTCCAAGGAAGACAGACTGGATACCGTGCTGTCCCGGTGATTGTCGGTCATGGTCACCTCAGACTGCCCCCAGTGAGTCGAAGGTGACATGGGCGGTAGGCCATTGTATCCAGATTCCTCAGATTCGGACGTCACCGGTCTACATTCACATCCAAGGGATGATGAATCGACTGCTGGTCTAGAGATGGAGGAAGGTCCCTCATCCTTTCAAGGGACCCTCTGCCACATCTCTGAGTCTACAGGGATGCTCCTGGAGCCAATCCAGAAAAAGGCAGAGTACCCTCTTATGGATATTCTTAAGAGAGAGGATACACCAACGGAGGCCTTTCATGTGGCCAAGGCCATTGTTGGGCTGGCCCTAGAACTTTGGCAGCATCCTGCCTCTTGTCCAGCTCCATCTGCCCACATGGCATGCAAATTCGTGGTGCCCATGGAGTCCCCAGCGGGGTTCACAGAGCACCCTTCAGCCGAGAGCCTGGTGACCGCCTCTGTGTTCAGGCATACTGGCAGTTCTGCTGACACTGACCGACCTCTTGATAGAGTCCAAACATTTGGACCAGCCAGCCAGGAAGGTCTATGTGGCTTCCTCCTTGGGCCTTTGTCAGACAAGTTCAGCCGCCGTCATTGCACACTTCTCTTACACCCTTTTGGAGTCGCAGGACGAAGTCTTCCCACATCTCCCCATGGACATGCAGACCACCGTTAAGCAGGTCCAGGATCAGGGCTGAGCTGTTACCAAACAGCAGCTCCAGACGGCTCTGGATCTTGGGGACCCCTGTGCCCGTTCGATGGCTGCCACAGTTGCCTCTCATCGCTGGGCTTGGCTGAGGCTCTCCTCCTTCCCAGTGGATACCCAGAATAAATTAGCTGATGTGCCCTTCCTTGGGACTGACTTGTTCGGCCCGGGAATGGCCAGTCACCTCCAGCGCATCGAGCAGTCCAGTGCCACCTTGGACGCTACCTCTGCCAAGAATTCTTCGGGCAAGAACCAGAAGAGGAAAAAGAAAAAAGCATTTTGGCATTCTGCCCCTGCGGCTCAGTAGTCCTCCCTTCAGGGTGGACAGCAGCACCAGCAACAGCAGCAGGCTTAAGCTTGGTGCCCTCGGCCCAAGCAGGGTCCCCAGCAGGCCCATAAAGGAGGCAGAGGTTCTGGTCCTGGATTCTCTTCCTCCAAACCTGCTCAATGATGGGGCGGGGGCTGCCAACACTGCTTTCATCACGCCAGCTCTGGGTCCTCCCATGGGGGGCCGACTTTGCCACTTTCTTGTTGCCTGGTCTGTTATCACCATGGACAGGTGGGTTTTGGAAGTGGTCAGTCAGGGACTACCTCTGGAATTTGAGCAGTACCCTCCAAGCCGAGCCCGCGCCCCTCGGGAGGGATGAGTATCTGCTCAGACCCAGTTGGCTCTCAGAGACAACATTGCTCAGCTCCTCCTCAAGGAGGGAGTAGCTCCAGTGGCAGATCCTCCAGCAGACCCAGGCTTTGTCTCCAGGTACTTCCTGGTGCCCAAGCAGATGGGGGGCTGGCACCCCTTTCTAGATCTGCATAACCTGAATCAATATCTCAGGTCACGCACCTTTCAGATCATACCATCCTTGGAGTGAAATGTGTGGTTCTGTTCACTGGATCTGCAGGATGCATTCTTTCACATTCCAATCCGTCAGTCCCATTAGAGGTTCCTGCACTTCAGGGTCAAAGGGATCATGTACGAGTTCTGAGCCATGCCGTTTCGGCCTGTGATCGGCCCCTCAGGTCTTCACCAAATGCATTGATATGGTGGTGGCCCGTGTCGGGGGTGGGGGGTGTCAGGATTTATCCTTACCTCGATGATTGGCTCCTAGCAGGATCCACCCGACAGGAGATGGAAAGGTCCAGGGACCTAGCCCTACAGACCTGCTTTCAACTCGGCCTCCTGATCAATGAGGCCAAGTTGGAACTCATGCCCTTTCAGGTAATGGGCTTTATTGGGGCAGAGCTCAACTCTTGTCAAGCCAGAGCTTGGCTCCCAGTGGACAACGCGGAGGTTCTTTCCTCATTTGCCCAATCATTTCTGGTTGGACACTTGCGCCCTGCCCGGGACTTTCTGTGCCTTCTGGGTTACATGACAGCGTTCACCTCAGTGGTCCGTTGGGCCTGGTTGCACATGTGCCCCCTCCAGTGGGAGCTGACCATCCAGTGGACTCAGTGCCTCAGTCATTTTGACCAGCTTGTCATTGTAACCCAGAAAATGTGGGATGCTCTCCAATGGCGGACTGCCCCA